>VMDO01029464.1:0-22629 GCA_007922755.1 Pedetes capensis | reverse complement strand
CAGATTGATTTTTTGGGAGGGGGTTGCCAGGTCCTTCTCCCAAGCCTACAGCTTCTGGTGTTCCCAGGCAGTCTTCCATCCAGGTACTAACCAGTCCTGACCCTGCTTAGCTTCCGAGATCTGATGGGATCGGATGCCACAGGGCTACCGCTGCAGGCAAAAGTAACGTGACTGTGAAACATCCAGATAGAGATTTCTAGTTGTTGTTGTTGTTGTTGTTAGGTGCCGTCGAGTCAGTATCCGACTCATAGCGACCCTCTGTACAACAGGGGAAACATTATTGTCAGTGCTTCTCTGCTGTTCATAGGGTTTTCAATGGCAGATTGGTTTTTGGGAGGGGGTTGCCAGGTCCTTCTCCCAAGCCTACAAGCTTCTGGTGTTCCCAGGCGGTCTCCCATCCAGGTACTAACCAGGCCTGACCCTGCTTAGCTTCCGAGATCTGATGGGATCGGATGCCACAGGGCTACCGCTGCAGGCATATAAGAGTGAATGTTACTATTAATTTGGAATTTAATACACAAAAATATGAAGATATAAAGCTAACACACAAAAATATGAAGATATGAAGCTAATGATAAGGAAGATAGATAAAATTTAACCATCTGGGTTTCTATGCAAAGAAAGCCAGGAAGAGGTATACAGAGAGGAAAATAGAGAGACAAAAAATTTGCACATTTTTTGTGATATGTAGGGGACTTTTAAATAAGTAAATGTCATTCAAAATATAGTAATAATAAAAAATATCTTTTAACTGACAAGCTATAGTAATGAATTATTAAGATAAAAAGCAATCAAATTAGGTAAAAAATATTACTATAATACAAAGTAGAAGTCACTAAATTAATATTAGAATTAAATTATATATTATTCATCATGAATTATTATTCTACAACATTCAATTTTTATTATTTTGAATAATATTACTCACTAAAATTGATCTATAGCTATTTTACAAATATAACTACTAAAGAATAAATAAAGAACAAATACACACAAAGAAGAGATTAGGCAATTGTGCACTGTAACGTTATTCATTAATCCCCAAAGCTTCATAAGAAGGTGATGTTAAAATGTTTATTCCAATGAATTAGAGAAAGATAATATATCTCATTTATGTATGTCCTGTTAAGTCACTGAAAGAAATCTCTGAGGTAAATTTAGTCTTTAACTTAGTCTAAGTTTTCTTATGCAACTCCTTCCTTTCCACTAGTGGGCTCTTACCCTTTCAGTTCTGGTTTTCATGTCATACTTATATTCACAGTTCTTATTAAAAAGTCCCTTGGAATTTGAGTGTAGGCAGATGTAAATAAACAATGAACAAATACATAAAGTTCTTTGTGAGAATTAAGAAACTAGAGTCTTTAAAGGCATAAATAAATAAATGAAGTAGGGAAGAGGAGAAAGAGCTGAAAGGTTAACAGCAAAGTTCCAAAACACAGAATAAATTTTTAAAGACATATGATATCATCACTGCGTCTTGATTTTGTTTCTGGAAATTCAGAACCAAGAGAATGTGTCCTGCCCCTTGGCAATCTCTCCTGCCCTTGCCAGACTTGATTATAACTGACAAAAAGCCAATGGCATACAGGCCACGCAGTCTCGCTTTTTCTTTATTCCTGTTGGGAAATTGTGATTTTTTTTAAAAACCCCATATATCTAACCATGAAATGCTTGACACATCATATCCTGTAAATTACAAATAGAAAGCTTAAAATGCCTGGAATTAAATAGTAAAAACTGTGCTTTCAAAAGTACAGCTTTTGCCAGGCGCAGTGGTGCATGCCTGTAATCCCAGAGGCTTGGGAGGCAGAGGCAGGAGGATCGCAAGGTCAAGACCAGAGGTGGTCTGTGTAACTTAGAGAGATCGTGTCTCAAAAAGTAAAAAAAAAAAAAAGGGCTGAAGGTGCAGCTCAGTGGTCCAGCACTTGCAAAGCATGCAAGCGCAAGGCCTTGGGTTGAACCCCTAGTACTGCAAAAATAATAATAATAATAATAATGATTTTTAAAATACAGCTTTAAAAAATGTTAACATACACTTTAGTTATTGTTGTTGTTGTTTTTAGTTGTTTTTAGGTGCCGTTGAGTTGGGTCTGACTCATAGCCACCCTAGGTACAACAGAACAAAACATTCCCTGACACTGTGCCATGCCTGGTACTGCTTCTTTACTATTCATAGTGTTTTCAATGGCAGGTTGTTTCAGGAGTGGATCGTTAGTATCTTTTCTCAAATCTTTTCACTTGTTTCATTATGGCCAGGAAAGCCTCTCACTGCCTCTAAATCTCTAGTGTGCAGAACAATGCTTGTCTATTCCAAATAGGTGGAACATGAATGTTGAGTCTTATCTCCATCCCTGGAGTAAATCATCCTGGAAGTATAAGTTCTATGGCCCAGCTTGGGCCAATCATAGTGGAGTTGATGTTTCTGACCATGTGGACAGATTCCAGAAAGTCCTGACTAAACAATGAGAACCTTATTATGTGCAGGAGTGCTCTATGTTACCACAGGAATAATTTTCAGTTTCAAAATAAGGCAAATTGAACTTTTAGCTTATGAGCCAGACACATGGGCCTCTCTGGTAGGATTAATAGATGAAGAGTCATAGAGCACCAACTTGAAATAAGATTGCATTTCATTAAACCTAGAGTCTGAGGAGAGTTCTAGGTGGTACTTCATGAATGTTTAACTCATAATGCTTAAACTCAATAGAGAAAAGATTTAAATATTCATCTCTGGAGAATCAGATTACTCCATCTAAGAAAAAAATCATATTAGGTATTCACCAATAAGAGTGGCAGGTCAATGAGAAAAAGGAAAATCCTCCACCAGATGGATTGACACAGTGTCTGCAACAATGGGCTTAAATAAGATCGTGTGCCTGGCATAGAATCAAGGAGTGTTTTGATCTGTTGTACATAGGGTCACTATGAGTCAGACTCGACTCGACAGCACCTAACAACAACAACAACAATCATTCACAAACAAAACAGGATCTTCCTACTCAGAGCTATACTTTAACCTTCATTTCCTAGAATTGTATAATTTTGGAAAAAGAAAGTAGGAAAAACTCTGTTGAGCTTTGAATATCTTGTTAAAACATTTAGTTTTTATCCTCGTTCACAAGGGAGAGCTAAGAAGTTTTGACCAAGGGAATGAGGTAGAGAAAATGGTGCTACAGAGAAATTAATTTCACAATAACCAGGATGAAACGAGGAAGGCGGAGCAAAAGGACACAATGGAGGGTCAATATACATGGCTACTTGATTTTATCTAGATCCATTGGGTACTGTAAACATTTTTCTAACTCCTAGGATTATGCTGTTTATTTTTTCCATGTACAATGTGCTTTTATATTTTCTCTTTAATAAGAAGGGCTGGGATTTAGCTCAGTTGGTAGAGCGCTGCTCTGCAGTCTCTGAGGTCCTGAGTTTGATTCCCAGCACCACAAAAAAGGGAGAAGGATGTGGCAACCCACTCCCAAGGCAATCCCAAAACAATCAGCCATTGAAAACCCTATAAGGGTCACTATGAGTTGGACATGAGTCGACGGCACCTAACAACAACTTTAATAAGAAAGCTCACTTTCATCTTCAAGCAGGCATACCATTTCTAGTCTACAGCCAAACCACTCTGCAATTCAATTCCATCAGATCTTGGAAGCTAAGAAAGTCTGGGCCTGGTTCGTCATTGGATGGGAGACCACCTGGGAATACTGGGTACTGTAGACTGGGGATAAATACCTGGCAGCCCACTCCTGGAACAATCAGCCATCGAAAAATGAATATCAAAGAAGCACTAAATAATGGTGCCAGACATGGCACAGTGTCAGGGAGTATTTTGTCTGTTTTACATAGAGTTGCTATCAGTCAGACCCAACTCAATGGCACCTAACAACAGCAGCAGCAACAACAACATACCATTTCTGAATGTAGACACCTAAATATATCATAGAAACGATGATTAACAACTTCAATTTCAAACTCAGGATACAGGTGCCTCTTTATGCTGGCAAAGCCAAAATTGCCCTGGGCAAGATTGGACAAGGAGCATGAGTCAGACACGACTCCATAGCACCTAACAACAACTACTTGTTGTTGTTGTTCTTGTTGTTAGGTGTCGTTGAGTTGTGTCCAACTCATAGCAACCCTTATAGGGTTTTCAATGGCTATTTCAGGATTGCACTGGGATTGCATTGCCACATCATTCTCCCACTGTCATGGTGCTAGGAGTCAAACTCGGGACCTCAGAGACTGCAGAGTGGGCGCTCTACCAACTGAGCTAAATCCCAGCCCAACAACAACTGCAGCAGGGGAGAAAGTCAGAAATCACTCTGAGCGCAACTTCACTGAAACAAATGGCAAAAGAATCTTTACGGGTTGGGGTGAGAGAGAAAGCACAGGCTGTGTCTGCTTTCTAATTGGCTTTACCCAAAGGAGAGGTAAACCTAATCCTATCTTTGTTGACAGGAGTTAATTTTACTAGAGACTAGGAGAAAAGTGCCCACCATATTTAGGCTTGTACTCTCCCAAAGAAACAGAGATGGAGCACTCTGTCTTCCTTACGTTTACATTCAAGTAGGTGGGTTCTGCATGTGGCAAGAGGTTTCTTAAAAGATTCACATATCAAAGTGGCAAAGAATACTCTATAATTACAAGTTTTCTAAAGTCAATACTATAAGAAAATGGAGGTCAGGGCCCTCAAGTCTGGCAGAAACCTGTGTAAAGTTTAGTCAAGCTGAGGGTAATGTTAGGACCATCTTGGTCAATATATTTAAGCCTCTTAAAACATGCTAAATAAATCACACAGAGAGTGGTGTGGCAGTCTTCAGGAAAAACTGAAAGAATAGGATGTATGTATCTGTATTTGTATCGATACCTATACCTCTGTATCTATTGCACTATCTAGTGTTACAGATATACAGATCTAAAGACAGATCTACAGACAAGACACTCCCCACATATCTGTCAGCTTGTCATGCTGTGGGGACTTGTGTGTTGCTGTGATGTTGGAAGCTATGCTACAGGTATTTCAGACACCTAGAGGAACCACCCATTGTAGGCAGGTTTCAGCTGAGCTTCCAGACTAAGACCCTGAAGAAGGGCATGGCAGGCCACCCCCAAAACAATTAGCCATTGAAAACCCTATGAATAGTAGAGAAGCACAACCCAATAGAATGCCAGAAAATGAGCCCTCCAGGCTGGAAGACATTCAAGAAACAACCGGGGAAGAGTTGCCTCCTCAAAGTGGAGTGGACCTTAATATTGGGAATGGAACAAAGCCTCAGGGGCCTCCATTTGCTGATGTGGCATGACTCAAAATGAGAAGAAACATAGTGGCTACAACTGGCTTAAACATAACAAGATAATGTGCATGACACAGTGCTGGGAAGTGTTTCATTCTGCCCTACCTAGGCTCTCTGAGTCAGACCCACCACAGTGGCACTCAACAAGAATATAGATAAGAGATAGAAATAATTAAAGATTTATTTAATCAAATTAGGCCATGCAGTTACATGGGCTGGCAAGTCTGAAATCTGCAGAGCAGACCAGCAAGCTGGAGGGAGGAGCTTAAGGTGCAACTTAAGTTGGAAAGAAGTCTATTAGCAGGATGTGCTTTCTCAAGGAAACTCAGACTCAAGGCCCACTCACAAATGGAAGGTAAACTGATTTACTGTAAGTTACTATATTAAATAGGTCAAAATAACTTCACAGCAACATCTGGACTGGTGTTTGACCCAGTATTTGAATACAATAGGCTAGCTAACATGGACACCTAAAATTGACTATGATAAGCACTGAGCCTGGGAGGCAAAAGAACCCTCTGAAAGGCATTATGGAATTCTGATTACATCTTCCTGGAAAGAGAACATCTCTGAGAAACGTTCCTACTCTACTTTTATTGAATAAATCTGTTACTTAATGGGGAAAATTCAGAAAACTTGACATAGACAAGGTTTTTATACATTTTTATAGTTTCACAGATGCAAAAACAATCATAATTTCTTTCATGGATAATGAAACCTGCTTTGAAATATGTGAATATCAGACAAGCACCCAGAGGCAGAGAAAACACTGCTTTTTAAGGAATGTCTCCAATTTGGGAAGCAGGAAACTATGATTTCCATGGCCACATAGGTGTGAGGCCCCTGACCTTGTGACAATAACATTGTATTATTTCTGTCACTGCAGGGGACCTAGAACACAATCAAACAGGCAAAGAGATTGGCAATTTACATTCACACTGTGATATGGCCAAAATGAGATGTGGAAATACAGCTTTTCTTAGAGTTCGTCTGCACAGGAAAAACTACAACCCATGATAAGAATTGGATATCGTTAGCCTTAGAAATGATAACTTTAGATACTGTGTAGAGCTCAGTACTTTGGGACAGTAGGAGATAGAAGAATAAAATAGGAAGGTGCATTCAAGCACTAAATAGAGATGTTAAGAAAGCTTGCAGCAGATGAAGTTATTATGCACCTGATGTGTTGCTATCTCTCAGATCATTGGACACACCTTAAATGCAAATTGCTCCTTTCTAGATATTGGTCTTTTTCTCTCTGTCTAGGGGACTGACAATAATTTGGGCTGTCTACCCAGGGCCTTGATTTTTTTAACTTCCAAATTCTTATATCAGCAAAGTTATTTTAATCTGTCACCAATTTCCTTTTCCTGAGTCTTTATTATGCTATGCCATTCAGCACTAAAGAATCTACTAATGAATGGTAACCTCTAACACTGGGAAAATTAAACCAATCTAGGACACAGATTTATGGAAATTTATTTGCTAGCTATTTAATCATTTCTCAAAGATCAACAATCCACATAATAACATTGAATAATTAGTTATTAGAGCTCACATCCTAGTTTCCATTTTTCTACTCCACCCACTTCCTATACTTTTATTCTCACTTAATACTAAAGCCTGCTGTCAAAAATATCACATTTTTTGTACCCACTCAGAATATTAAATATTTAGTTCTTCAAGGTCACAAAAATGCCTTTTTTGCTCTCTCTCCTAGAATTTAAGTCCTTAATGAGATGCCACTTCATAAATTTAATGACATTTCAGGAAAAAATAATTAAAAGTTAATAAAAAAAAAACCCTATCACATGAAAATAAGTTATAGGATCAAATCTGATTTTAGGGTCTTAAAAGCCAGAGAAAAGTTGAGTGCTGTGGTATGTGCCTGTAGTCTTAGTGATTTGGGAGGCTGAGGCAGGAGGATTGTGAGTTCAAGGCCAGAGGCCATTTGTGTAACTTAGTGAGATCCTGTCTCAAAATTAACAAATGGAAAAGGGGCTGAGAGTATAGCCCAGTGATACAACACTTGCCTAACATGTCAGAGGTCCTTGGCCTCAACCCCCAGTACTGCAAAAATAGTAATAATAATTAAAAAAACAAAATAAAACCCAGAGGATATATTTTGTTTTGAATGTGTAGCTTATATATAAAATCAGGAAATTGCAGGTAAACCCAGATTTCCAGTTTCTCTCCATAACCAGAAAATATAACCACCCAGGGCCAGAGGCAAGTCTGGGCCATGTCCTCTTGGCCATGATTGCTTCAGCTGAAGAACTTCCCCTGACACAGATCAGAAAGACTGAACTCTAAGGGTATTTGGCTGGAGGTTAAGCATGATTAAATGTCTCGGAGAATGTTATATTTGTGTTGAATTTTTGTCTTTTTTTTCTTTCAGTACTAGGGGATGAACCCAGGACCTCACACATGCTAGGCAAGTGCCCTACCAGAGAGCTGTACCTCTAGCCTCTATTTTTATCTTTTATTTTGGGACAGGTTCTTGCTAATTTGCACAAGCTGCCTCTGGCCTTGAACTCTTGATCCTCCTGCCTCAGCTTCCCTGTTTGCTGAGGTTACAGATGTGCACCACAGTGTCCAGCTTCATAGAGGCTTTGTTATAAGCACCCTTTAATGTTTTTGGTCTGTGAATTAGTGGAATTCTTGGGAGGAGGTTGTCTGATCCACTAAATGGCAGCTGGCAGACCCTTCTATTATGTGTGGCAATCTGAAATGGGGAACAGTCAGCCAAGTAGCTTCTTCTTTGGCAATTGCTCTCATGGCAATCTGGCTGCTTTGGACACTTTACAATCACTCTGAGAATACTCCAGCAGTTACATGGGAGTACTATTACCACTACTCCTTACTCAGGAAGGATTGTTCCAAGTAAGCACCACTCTAGACAACCAGTTTGCACCACTCTTGGAAGATATCACTCCAAGCCAAGCCCTAGTGAAATCTAGATGATTCTACTCAGCCTGAAACTATTTTCACTATTGCTAAGGGGGGGAACATCTCCCCTAATGGCTCAGCAGAAAGCTAGTGATTAGTGCAATATAGGATTTCTGATTGGTCCATATGTCCAGTTTGTGATTGGTGCAAATACAATCCTTCATTTGCATGCCACACCAATGCCACCCACCCTCCTGGCTATATAAAAACACTATTCAGCTCACTTTTTGATTCAGCTAGGAGGCACCTTCCTGTGCTGTCCTCTGGTGTTGCAACACTAAGCCTAATAAAAGTTTTCTCCATGGTGGTCTTTTCTTGCCTATTTGTAGTCTTTACCATGGGTAGAGGAGGCTGAGCTGGCAACATCAATAGGAGATCATGACTATGGTTGAGATAGTGCCTATAAGCAGCCATGGTAGTCAAGAGAAGGGAGTTGAAAGAGTTCCAGATAGTAACTAATAGTAGAAATTGAGGGGTGCAGAGGCAGCTGAGATGATGGACAGCAGAAGGCAAGAGGAGGCAAAAGGCCACCCCTACGGAAAGCGGAAGTCTGTGAAGAGTTGACGACAACAGACTAAAGGCCCTAGTCACTGAAACAGTTGAAGAGAGATACCAAGCCCTAAGGGCCAAGAGTTCTGATATTCATGGCCTGAGACTTGTAACAGTAGCCACTGCTAGGAACTGAGTGTCCTGACAGAGCTTAAGAACTGCAACAAGGCTGCCACTTGCTTCTTCCAACACCAGCCACTGCTATAAGCCATGGATCGCTAGCCACTGAGTGCAGGGCCACTGACAGTCAAGGCCCAGAGCAGTAAATCTCTGGCCTGAGCACCTAGAGTTATAAGTCTATGGCCTCTAGAGCTCAGAGCCATAGCCTTTTGTTCCCAGGACCTAGAGCCACAATAAGCCTCTTGGTCTATTATTCCAGCCCACAGGCCTTTGGCATTCAAGGATCTGGAACCCCAACACTGAGAAATTTACCCCTTCTCTATTTGTGATTTCTATCTGGCTAGATCACAAAGAACCCCTGGCAGTGGACTGGCAACACCCCCACTTCCTCATATCCTACACCCAGACTGTCTCATCCACTGCATGGTTTGCCTTATAAGGTTTTAGCACATAACCTTAGTTTAGAAGGACCAGAGCTCTGTATTCAAAATTATTTTTAAAATACTTCTGATTAAAACATGTTATGTAATTTTGAAATTATCTTGTTTCTTCATCCCTTCTCCTTCAACTATAGCTGTCATGGGAAGTATATATGTTTTCTGTGGTCACTGTAACAAACTACAAGTGGTGTGTCATAAAACGATAGACATCTATTTTATCACAGCTCTGGAGGACAAAAAAAATAAAAACATTGGCCAGGCTGTGTTCAGTCCATACATTCTAAGGGGGATTCTTCCTTGCCTCTTTCAGCTTCTGGTGGCTCCAGGCACTTCTTAGCTTGGAGCTATATGACTCCAATACCTGCCCCTTAACTATGTTGTTGTTGTTAGGTGCTGTGGAGTTGTATATGACTCATAGTAACCCTCATAGGGTTTTCAATGGCTATTGTTTCAGGATTGCCTTGGGAGTGGATTGCCATGTCCTTCTCCCATCCCCTTAACTATAGCCCTCTCTTATTTCTCTCCTCTGGGTGTTTGCATTATGACCATTTCCTCTGGGCTGGATGTGATCATCACAGTCTTAAATCAAAGAGCTGTGATGACCTTCAGAAGACCCTGGCCCACAGTCATGGCAATGAAATCTAGTTAGTTACAAGGCTGGTAGTTGGGCCTATAATAGTAGAGGGCCTATTGGCATTCACTTATGAAGGGAGGAGGGAAGTTCATAAGACCCCTTTCCCCATGATTTCTCCTACCACCGTAAGGGTGGTGGATGGTTGACTAGGGGCAGGACTCTGTTGGTATAGTTGCCCTTGGGATGCCATAGCATGACTTCTCAGATGGATTCTTCCCAGCTGCCCATAAGTACCTGTGAGTCACCCACACTCCTGTAAGTAACCACAGTAAACTCATTGGTTCACCAAGTTGGACTTGCTGCCCTTGGAGAGGAATGGAATTTCCTTTTACATCTCACTAGGAGAAGTAGTTCCTGTAACAGTATCTCTTGTAAGGATGCTTGGGGCTCACTCAGATAATCCAGGATCATCTCATCTCAACATCTTTAGCTTAATTACATCTATAAAACCTCTTTTTTTCCAAATAAGTCCACATTTATAATTTCTGGCACACAAAATGTAGACATATTTTTTAGAGGGAGCTACCACTCAACATAACAACAGAATTCATGGGTGTTTGATAGTTTAGATCACTTCCCAGTCATGTCATCTTGAAAAAATGTGTTTAAAAATATTAAAATCTTCAATTTGTAAAAATTTCAAGCTCTATATTTTGATCCTCTGTTATATGAACTTAACAGTATCCCTAAGAATATCTTACACATCAGCATTTAGAGACATGCTTAAGAGAGAGAAAGAGAGATAGAGGAGGGAAGAAGAAGATGGCAGACAGCATCCACTCTGAGACTTGGAGAAATAAGAGAGCTTAAATAATGGCTTAGTACTCATACTGAATAGTCATATATAGTAAAAAGTGAGACAGAGACGGACAAGAAAAAAAAAACCACCAGTTAGGTAAATACCATCAACTGCAGAAAAATTTTAAAAAGGGAGAAGGAATCAGCACAGCAGGTCAGAGAGAGTGGGCCAAAAGAAATGTGAAAATTTCTTCCAGCAGGAAGAGAAAATTATTACCTTCACAGAACTCGACACCAGGAAACCCACCAGCAATTCCTCGAACAGGACATGGACTGCACAGACAGTGGAGAGAGCTTGGGGGATGCCGAGATTGGAGTCCAAAGCCGAGAAGCACTAGAGAATCGGCTGCGAATGATCCCCCATCGCCCCTTTCACAGAGCATGGAAAGCATACAGCCCACGGGAAATTCCACACAAGAACGTAGACCTCAGACCGGCCAGAGAGTGCAGCCCTCGCAATCCACCAACATCCTGCTGCTAAGATACTGGCAGCAATTCCCACAGAGAGAAATTGGTGAGGGAGCCTCCAGGGGCAGAAAGCCTCGGCAGCACCTGCAGTGCAGTCCGCCATCTTCCCGCCCCGGAGATCCTGGCTGCACAGTTTGTGACAGGAGAGCTGCGTGGCATGAGCCCCACACAGGAGTCCCACCCAGGAGGCCTCAGATCTACTGGGCATGCGTGACTCGATATCATCCCGCCCACAGCAGCATGGGATTGGTGAGTGGGCCTGGGGTCAGAACGCCTGCGAAACAGCATTGGGCCCTGGCTGCCGCCATCTACTGCCGCCACTTGGGCTGCGCTCTCTGAGCTGAGACCTTGGCCGGAGCTCTGCAGGGGAAGCAGAAGTCTCATAAGGACTGCAGGGACACGCCACCTCCCTGCTAATGTAGCAGTGGCAGTGTACCCCACAGGGTGGGGCCGCCGAGAGCACCCTGAAACCCAGGCCAGCCTGAGAGAGCTGGCACGGACTTTCCACCATCATCCCCCGCCGGAAGGACTCTGCGCAGAAACCCCTCCCCCCAGCCCAGCTGTCTATCAGCGAGAGAGCCGGTAGAGAAAATCCCTTTCCCTGCAGTGGAGCTGAGAAATCTTAAAATGAAGCTGTCATCGCTGCTTAGGAAAGTTTACCCAAGAGAAGAGTGAAAACGGACCTATAGGTGGAGGGACCAGTAGGGATACAACTGAACAATGACCCAGCATGGCTGCCCCTGACAGCAGCAGGTAAGAAGGAGATACTGTGGGGAACAATGCAAAGACGCTGTCCTAAGGAAAGTGTGGCAGGGCCCTCTCAGCCGGTTGTGGGTTGTGGGTTGCTGCTGGTAGGGGACAAGGTGGTCAAACTGGAGATCTCTAGGACTCTCCAGGGAAAGAGGTCAAAAGAGGGACGAGAGTGTGTGTATGTAAGGCATTTTTCTATTCTTTTCTTTTGATTATTGTTAGGGTTTTTTATCATCTTTTCCTATTTTAAATTTATCTTTCCTTTTTTAAATTTTAATTTGAGTATATTTCATTTTCCCATTTTCTTTCCTTTTTCTTTTTTTCCTATCTCCCCCCGCCCCCCACCAATCCAGTAGAGAAGTAAAGATGATTGCCACCCTGGCCCCCAATCCCATTGGAACTGCGAACTAGAGAGAGGGAAACTGAGGGGTGGAGAGTCCAGGGCATGGTGAACAGTGACATGAACTGATGGTTCCCTGAGCCTAGGAGAATTGGCCCAGGACAAAGTCCATCTGGGGTAAGGTAGGGCTTGTGACTTGGAGTAATAGTGACATAGACTTGACAACCTAAGACACATGGTTTAGGGCGTGGACTACTTGGGGGCTGGGAATGCAGTAGATGGAGAGAAACTGAGGGAGGCAGTGCTGAATACAAAGTTTGCAGCAGAACCTAGACATTGGGCAGTGAGGCTGCAAATTACAGGGCAAGAGAGTGAGAGAGAAGAGCCAGCAACTCATCATCACCCAACTCAAAGGAACACCAAGGGGAGAATCTCTTTACACACGTAGGAGGTGAAACCTAGCTCCCAGACTAAGCAGTAGGCAAGCCTCAGCATAAAAACACATGAAACATGAAAGGACATGCTGGATGGGAAGATCCTATAGACCAAAGTTTCCCAACAGATATCAGGCAATCCCAATTTCTGGAGATAGCAGAATCAGAATTCAGAACCTCTTTTATAAATATTCTAACAGACATCAAAGACACCACCACCAGTACTCTTGAAGCTTTAGATAAAAAGGTATCTCATTTGTAGGACAAATTCTCCAAAGAACTAGAAATTAAAAAAAAAAAAAAACCAACAACAAAAAACCCAGTAGTCCTTGAGATGCAAGGAAGGTTGTATGAAATAAATATTTTAATAGATTCCTCAGTCTCCAGAATAGATTAAGCTGAAAGTAGGATTGCCATTACAGAGGAACAGGTACAAGATATGTTACTCACAAGCCAAGATGGAGAGAATGATGAGAATATCAACAAGATCTCCAAGAGGTTTCTGACAAAATGAGAAAAATGAAACCTAAGAATTCAGGGAGTCCATGAAGGAGCAGAAAACAACATTAGAATATTCAAATAATATATTAGATGCAAACTTCCCAAATCTAAGGCAAGAGCTACATACCTATACAATTGAATCATTCAGAAACCCAAATAGAATAGACCAGAAAAGAGCCTCCCCATGACACATTATAATTGGAATGCTAAACTTAGATTGCAAAGAAGCCATTCTGTGAAAGGGAGAAGCCCCAACTCATCTGCAAAGGAAAATCCATCAGAATAACAGGGGACTTGTCCACAACAACATTAAAGCCCAGGAAAGCTGGATAGACATCACCCAAGCTGTGAAAAAGAATAACTCCCTTCCAAGACTACTTTATCCAGTGAAGTTATCTTTCAAAGCAGATGGTGAGTACAAGACATTCCATGGTATTGCCCTGTTCAATGGATTGGAAGCCACCAAACCAGCATTGCAGAGGATCCCCAATCAATGACCACATACAGGGGAGGTAAGACAACCCCACACAGAAGATCAAAGAAATGAGCAATTAACATGAGTGGAAATTAAGAAAGAAATAAGATAAATATGAATCAAAACCAGTAACACATACCAATATGATGCATAATAATAAACATCTATCAATAATTATTCTCAATGTAAATGGTCTTAACTCACCAATTAAGAGACATACAGTTCCCAACTGCATGAAAAAAATATAAACTTTAAATATGTGCCATTCAAGAGACTCACCTAACCCAAAAAGACTGTTAAATGTTGAGAATTAAAGATTGGAAAATAATACACTAAGCAGGGGAAAAATAAAGCAGGAGTTGCAATACTAATTTCAGATAGATTAGACTTCAATCCAAAACTAAAGAGACAAAGAAGGACACTACATATTACTAAAAGGAACAATCAGCTAGGAACCCATAATGTTGCTTAATATATATTCTCCAAATGTTGAGGGTGCTGGTGGTCCAGTAATAGAATCTTTGCCTCTCACATATTCTCCAAATGCAAGAGCACCTATCTTCATAAAGTGCAATACCTGTTCATGATAAAAACCCTGGGGAAGATAGGCATAACAGGAAAGTATCTCAACATCATTAAAGCCATTTATGACAGACCTATTACCAACATTGGGAAAAGGACCTGGCAATCCACTCCCAAGGCAATCCCGAAACAGTCAGCCACTGAAAACCCTATGAGGGTCGCTATGAGTTGGATACCGACTCAATGGCACCTAACAACAACAACAACAATTGCCAATATCATTAAATGGAGAAAAACTGAAACCATTTCCTCTAAGATCAGGAACAAGACAAGGATGCTCACTCTCTCCTATCTTTTCAACATTGTGATTGAAGTCCTTGCCAGAGCAATCAGACCAGAGAAAGAAAGAAAAGAGATACAGATAGGCAAAGAAGAGGTCAAATTATCCTTATTCATGGATGACAGGATACTTTACCTAAAGGACCCCAAAAACTCCTCTAGAAAACTTTTAGACCTAATTAATCCTTTAGCAAAGTGGCAGGATACAAAAATAACACTCAAAAATCAGTAGCCTTCCCTTACACCAACTGTGAGCAGGATGAGAAGAAAATGAAGGCAACCATCCCTTTCACAATAGCCCAACAAAAGCTTAATACTTAGAAATCAATCTAACCAAAGATCCTGGAGATCTCTACAAGGAAAGCTTTAAAACATTAAAGAAAGAAATCACAGAGGATATTAGAAGGTGAAAGGACCTCCCCTGCTCATGGATTGGAAGAATCAATATTGTAAATATGCCCATACTACCAAAACCAATCTATAGATTTAATACAATCTCCATTAAAATTCCAATGACAGATTTTGCAGAAATAGAAAAAATAATCTAAAAATTCATATGGAAATGCAAAAGACCACGTATAACCAAAACACTTAAGCTGCAAAACTAGTGCAAATGGGATCACAATCCCTGACTTTAAACTGTACTACAGTGCTATAGCAGCAAAAGCTTCATGGAACTGGCACAAAAATAGACCTGAAGACCAGTGGAACAGAATGGAGGACCCAGAGATACACCAACACACCTATAGCCACCTGATCTTTAACAAAGGAGCTGAGCATGCAAACTGGAGAAAAAATAGCCTCCTCAACAAATGGTGCTGGGAAACTTGGATTTTCACCCACAGAAAAATGAAAATAGACCTGCACCTCTCAATCTACATGAGAGTTAATTTGAAATGGATAAAATATCTCAATATGAAATTTTAAATTATGAAATTTTAAAATTATGAGAAGAAAAGATAGATAACATGTTCCATAGCATGGAGCATAGGAAAGCATTTCCTTTATATGACTCCAATTGCTCAGGAAATTGTAACAAGAATAGATTACATGAAATTAAAAGCTTCTGTACAGCAAAGGAAACAACAGAGTTAAGGAAGAGCCCACTGAATGGAAGAAAATCTTCACATCCTACAAATCTAACAGAGGACTAATTTCTACAATTTACAAAAAACTCAAGAAAGCAACTCCCAAGACAACAAATAACCCAATACACAAGTGGGCAAAGGAACTGAACAGACAGTTCTCAAATGAAGACATTTGTAAGGCTATGAAGTACATGAAAAAAATGCTCAATATCCCCAGCCATTAGGGAAATGCAAATCAAAACAACTCTGAGATTCCACCTAACTCCAGTAAAAATGGCAAAGAGCAACAAAACAAATAATAACAAATGCTGACAAGGTTATGGAGCAAAAGGAACTCTCTTACACAGTTGCTGGGACTGTCAATTGGTTCAACCACTTTGGAAATAAATATGGAGATACTTCAGAGAACTAAAAATAGGACTGCCATATGACCCAGCTCTACCACAACTGGGAATATATCCAAAGGGAAATGAATCATCATACCACAGAGACACCTACATTTCCATATTCAATGCAGCACTTTTCACAATAGCAAGGATATGGAATCGACCAAGGTGCCCATTAATAGAAGAATGGATAAAAATCTATGGTACATATATGCAATGGAATACTACTCAGCAATAAAAAATGAAATAATTTCATTTGCAGCAAAATGGATGAAACTGGAGAACATCATCTTAAGCAAATGAACACAAGCTCAAAAGAGAAATACCATATATGAGAACATGTGTGGGAGGTGAATCAAACTTGAAGAAAAAATCCTATACATAACTTGATATATGAAAAATGCACAATTAAACTTAGTGGACAAGGGACAATATAAAGAGTAGAAAAGAGGAGGAAGGGAACTAGCAGAGGGAAGCTAAGACTGGAGAAAATGGGATGGGGAGGAGGGTCAATGTGGAGGGATGAATGGGGAGAGGATGTTCTCAAAGTAAACAGTGAAACTTCATGAGTACATTGGAAAAATATGGGAATATAACCCAAATGAGCATTTGAGTTTTAATAAATATTAGCTACAAGGCTCCATAAACTTTGTGGGTTGATGAAAGCATTGCCATAAGTAATGTAAATGATGCATAATGGAAAAAGCCAATGCTGTATTACTCTGTACCCTATCATCATTTACTAATAAAGGGAAAAAAGAGAGAGAGATGTTCAGAACAATAACATCAATAATAGCAAACAGGATATAATTCAAATGCCAATCATCAGAAGACTGAAAAAGTAAACACAAATCCAGTGAAGAGTAAAAATGAATAGTTTAATGAAACAACAAAGAATGTTAGTCAAAAAGGCAGGCCAGCAAAAAATGTATATATTATGACTTATTTCTATAAATTTCAAAAAAGCCCACAACTAACAGTAACATAACTGCATGCATTGACCCCTGGCATCTGCTCTCCCCTAATCTTGGAAGCTAAGCAGGATCAGTCTGGTTAGCCCTTGGGTGAGAGAATCCCAGGTGTGGGGCGCATGCCTCCCAGTCCAGCCTGGAGGTTTGGACGGGTGGCGCCACTGCACACACAGATACTAAACACAATTCACTCGGGACCCCTGGGAGAGGGGCATGGACTCCTGTGGCCCTCAGGGAAAAGCCCCAGGCGCTTTTGCCTTCCAGAGGCAAACACCCTTGTTGGTGATCTCGGTGGTCACAAGGAGACAGCTCTTGCTTCCTCGGTGATCAGACAGAGAGCGGGTTCTCTCCTTGTTGATGGTTGCCATGGGAGAGCACTTTCCTCACTGAAGGTCTGAGGGAAGCAGGAAATCTGTTTCCTCATTGGTGGTTCAGGCAGGAACGAGTGAGAAGGTCTTGTTTAGCCGATGGTCTGGGCGAAAAGGTGAAAAGTGCGAAAAGGGGCATAAAAGGGTCGAGCTGCCGCCGCGCAGCTCCTTATATAGCTCGCCCACGGAGTGGCCTGAGCCAATCAGCTTTAAGTCCTATTGTCCAATCAGGAAGGGTTTTATACAAACGTGCAACCAAGTTACTTTCATTTTCCCTAGATTTCTAATTTACAAACCAGATATTCAAAAGCCGTTTTTCACAGTTTGGGAATTTTTCCAGTTTCCTCCCAATTTTTCCCCACACCAGGGAATACTACACGCTGCAGGCTAGGGAAAAGGACCTGGCAGCCCACTTGCAGAACAATCAGGCATTGAAAACCCTATGAATGGCAGAGAAGCACTGAAATAATTCCAGGCATGGCAGAGTGTCAGGGAATGTTTCATTCTGCTATAAATAGGGTTGGTATGAATCAGATCCAACTCCATGGCACCTAACAACAACAGCAGTAACATAACTGCTGTGGTTTGAATATGGTTTGTCCCTACTAAAAATCATTTTGGGGCTGGATCCTCAATTCAGCCATGGTGGGAGATGGGACCTAGTGAGAGGTGTTTGGGTCCTGAGAGTCGGGGCCATTGTGAATGGGTTAATGTTTTCCTCACATGAGTGAGTACTCTTTTTCATGGGACTAGATTAGTTACCACAAGAGCTCATTGGTATGAAGTGATTTTCCTCTCCTGCATTTCCCTATCTGCTTACCTTTCTGCTTCTTGTCATGAGTTAGAGCAGCATGAGGCCATTACCAGAAGCCAAGCAATGCCAGCATGGTGCTCTTGGACTTCCCAACCTCCAGAACCAGGAGCCAAAATAAACCACTTTTCTTTATAAATTATCCAATCTCATGTATGTTGTTATAGTAACAGAAAATGTAGCCATTTTCTGTGCAACAATTTATATATCTATGTACATATGTTAAAACTGTGATGGAAAACATGCTAATGACTGAAAGGGACAATGGAATGAGTAGAATTCAAAGATATCATTGCTACATAATTTCTTGATCTGAATGGGGAGATGCCTAGGTTTTTTTCTTTCATTATTAATTTTACATTTTACAATTGTTAACTATTTACATGTTATATATTTTATACATATTTACATATGGTGAGTAACACACACATATTTATAAAGGCATCAATTTGTGATAGCTGATTTATATGGAGCATAGATTATTACTCTCCCTTGAGATTGCTTTCTTTAGTCCTTGTTTATGTAACTCATGTATTGAATTGCTTTTGAAATAGACTTTCTTCAACTTAATTTTGTTGGGAATAAGCACTTTCAACAATATTACATGATATTACTTCCCTCTGAGATCAATCTACTAGAAATCTTTCTTTAAATTATAATTGTGTAAAAGAAAAAAATTTCCTTTACAACAGCTCTTGCCAAGGAGATACTAAATGAAAATACTTAAACTAAAATTATTCTAATCAGCTAGCATTGTTAACGAATCTTAAACTTTGAGTGACTCACTATGAAATAATAATATATATTTGGTCTCTGACCTCATTTCTCGGCACAGAACCACAGTGGAATCTCTGAAGTAATGTGTCTTTTTGTATGGAAACAGAATACCAACCAGTGGATGAGGGTTCCTGGACAGCCTTAGCATGGAGCGGGGTGCCAGGGGAACCACTGTGTGACCAGAGAGGGTTGTAACTCTCAGCTACCCTCCTCTAGGGAAGATGGACTAAAGGTTGAGCTAATCACCATTGGGAAATGATTTAATCAACCATGCCTACATAGTGAAACTTCCATTAAAATCCAAAAGGATGCCATTCAGAGAGCTCTGGATTGTTGAGTACATACAGGGCTAGGAACATGTCCCACACCAACTTCATAAGGACAGAAGCTCCTGTCCTCAGGCCCCTTCTGAATCTTGCCCTATGGGCCTCTTTTCATCTAGCTGATCCTTTATATTTTTATATATATAATAAATATCATGTATATATATGCATTAATATATATGCATATATATGCATTTATATATATTATATATATATATAATATATATATATATATATATATATATATATATGTATTTATATATATATATCTGTGGTTGTTAGGTGCGGTCAAGTTGTGTCCAACTCATAGCGACCCTTATAGGGTTTTCAATGGCTGACTGTTTCGGGATTGCCTTGGGAGTGGATTGCCATATCCTTCTCCTATTTTTGCAGGTGCTGGAAATTGAACTCCATACCTCAGAGACTGCAGAGCAGGGCTCTACCAACTGAGCTAAATCCAGACATACATATATTTTTGGGGGTTTTTTGTTTTGTTTTGTTTTTTGGGTTTTTGTTATTGTTTTTTGCAGTACTAGGGGTTGAACCCAGGGCCTTGCACTTGCAACCCTAGCCCACTTTTTTTTACTTTTTGAGACAGGGTATCGCTAAATTATTCACATTGCCTCTGGTCTCAAACTTGTGGATCCTCTTGCCTCTGCCTCCCGAGTTGCTGGGATTATAGGCATGCTCCACCGTGCCCAGCTCTTTTACATTATCTTAAAATATCCTTTGTAATTATTTGGTAATAATAAGAAAAATGTTTTCCTGAGTTCTATGAGCCACTCTAGCCAATGACTGAGTCCCAGAAGGGGGCCATGAAGAAGCCCAATTTATAATTGCTAAGTCAGAAACACTGGAGGTCCAAACTTGCATTTGGGATCTGAAGGGGGAGGCAGTGTTGAGGGACTGAGCCCTTAACCTGGAGGATCTGACACAAACTCTTAGCATCACAATGGAGTTGAATTATAGGATACCTAGCTAATGTCAGAGAATTGGTCAGTGTGCAAAAAACCCACACATATAGTCACAGAAGTGTGCTGTCCTGCAGGCTGAGAGTACAGCATGTGAAAAGAATTTGTTTTTTCCTACTATCCACACCTTCCATACATGCATTAAATCTAACTGAAGACCCTTTCCTGACCAAGGAAAAAATGTGATTTGTTTTAGTCAATCACAAACAGACCTCTGGATCTGTCCAGAGAGTTAGCTCTTAATCCTGAATCTGAATGCCCACTATGAATTCCCCTTTCTAACCTCTGTAGCCCACCACTGTTTCCCCCCCACCCCCAGACTACTCAGTGAAATATTTCTTTGGTTCTTAAAGCTGGTAAATAAATAAACTCAGCTTTAAGAAAAAAAAATTGTTATTTTGTTTTATACCAGCTCCAGTTGCTTTGGCAGTATTTTTGAAACCTGTGTTTAATTCATGATTCACTTAGATGTGAAAAGAAACTTAGGAGAACAAAGCTATGAATATCTTCAGTCAAATATCTTATTCAATATTAACTCTTCTGATTAGAAAATTATTATCCTTGTCCTTTTACCCCCCAATTTCTTAGGACAATTGTCCCATATCTGATATTTTTAGGTCATAAAAAAATCAGAAACTGAAATTTTCCATATAGCTTGCTTTTACTCTTTGTATTCATGATTATATTACTGGCTTAGTTTTGTTTGTTGTTTGAGGTGTTTTTCCCCCAAAATCCTTGCTAAAACCTTTGTTTCATCCTTCACTGCATACACTATATATTATTAGTTTATACAGCTGGGCTTGATCGTATCAAACAAAGCATATAGAACTTGGGAAATGCTTTTATATCTACTTCCTTCCTCCCCACAAAGAAAGAAATTAGTCTTTGCTCACGGACTCTCTGTGAGCTCACTGTTGGCTGTAGGAGAATGTGTGAAGCGAAGGACTTGAGTGAAATTTTCTCAACAAAATGGTAATCCATCCTGAATCCAAATTGGTTGAACACTACGACCATCACTGTTTCCATTTCATTTAATATCCAATAAAAATGAATTCACTTGAATCCAATGGCTACAGGCTTGGAACATTTGCAGTGCAATTTTGCTGGACTGTAATATGGAGCTCTTTATTTTTTGTATTCACATTTTGTTAGAGAACACTTACACAGGAGTAAAGAAACTGGTTCAGAGTTCCATCGTGACTTAAATTATTCTGAAACTTCTTGTCATTCGAAGTCCACTCATTTTATACAACTACCATGAATACTTTTATATGGTTATATTAAAAAGGCAGTTTGCCGATTACTGTTTACTGTTGCGATATCTAGAGGGTCTGTCGTATTATATCAATTGATTAAGCATACTTTCCTTAACTTTTTTCAACGTGGAAAATTTAAGGTGTTTCTACTTAAATGATTAAAATTAACCTACCCCCAGCCCCATTTAGCTCAGTTGGTAGATGCTCTGCTTTCTCTGAGGCCCTGGATTTGTTCCCCAGCACCACACAAATGGGAGAAGACCATGGCAGCTCACTCCCCAAACAATTAGCCATTGAAAACCCTATGAAGGTTGCTGTGAATCGGATACAACTCAATGGCACCTAACAACAACAATAGTTTAATAGCAATTCAAATGGATTTTTCTCCACAGTCATTTATTTTACAAAAAGTAAATTTAATAGAGTGACATTTCTGGGTCAGATTCTTTGCACATTTCTAATGATTCTGGTTATGATTTTTTTTTTGGTAATAAGGGTTGAACCCAGGGCTTCGTACCTGCATGCTTTGCAAGTGCTGGACCACTGAGCTGTACCCCCAGCCCATTTTTTGTACTTTTTGAGACAGGGTCTTGCTAAGTTATGCAGACTGCCTCTGGTCTCAAACTTGCGATCCTCCCGCCTCTGCCTCCTGAGCCGCTGCGATTACAGGCGTGCGCCACCATGCCTGGCGCTTGGTCATGATATATATATCTCTGCAGCTGTAGCCCTGTGTCATCCGATCCCGTCAGATCTCTGAAGCTAAGCAGGGTCAGGCCTGGTTATTACCTGGATGGGAGACCACCTGGGAACACCAGATGCTGTAGGCTTGGAAGAAGGACCTGGCAAACGCCCCCCCCAAAAAAGAAAATCAATCTGCCATTGAAAACCCTATGAACAGCAGAGAAGCACTGGCAATAGTGTTTACCCTGTTGTACAGAGGGTCGCTATGAATTGGATACCAACTCGACAGCACCTAACAACAACTATATGTATGTGTGTGTGTGTGTGTATATATATATATATATATATATATATATATATATATATATATATATATAG
>VMDO01029463.1:0-22599 GCA_007922755.1 Pedetes capensis | reverse complement strand
AACAGAACCTTTTCTCATCTCACAGGAATACCCTGAACCTTTGGTGCAATTTAAGGATGATGTTGTGTCATAGGTACGCTTGACCTTCCACTGATGCCCACTACGAAATCATCACTCAGGACTAGAACTAGCCCTGTCACTGTCACCACTGGGAGTCGAGCTCTTCACTACACAGGTAGGCCCTGACAAACTTCCACTCTCCTATGACACAGTTACTTGGGGGTGCTGTCCAGAACTCATATTTTAATTATAATTTATTTTTTGTTACAAAAATAATACAGTCAGCCTTCCTTATCCTTAAGTTCTGCATCCACCCAAGTTTTGCAACCAACTTCAGGTCAAATATATTCAGAAAAAATAGTTTCTGTACTGAACATGGACTTGCTTGGTCATTCTTCCCTAAACAGTACAGTAGGGTAACTATTTAGGCAGCATATGTTTAGTAGATATTGTGAGTAATCCAAAAATGTTCCAAAGTATACAGGGGGAGATGTACAGGTTATATGAAAATACTACCCCGAGTCAGATAAGAGACTTAGCATCCATGGATTTGGTATCTACGAGGGCTGCTGGAATGGGCCACTGGAACCAAACTACGGATAGAGTCAACAGTATCTTCATTGTGTTAAGAACTGTGAAAAGTGTGAGATTCCACCCCCTTGCAAGCTACGTTAGCCTTCTACAATTTCCTGGATGTTGACACAAGACTCAAGGTAGAGGCAAAGGACTTTATTAATGACAGCAGTATCAGGAAACAGAACACTAACATTTGTACTAGTTTCCAAGGCCTCATATTCCTGCTGATAAATACCTTGCATCTCAGCTTGATGATATGGCATTTAGCATGAGTGTGTCTATTTGGGGCCTGCTAATTTTCTTTAACAGTAAGGGAGACAGAAATTGATCTAGTCCACAAATAAATATATGTTCAGGATAAGAGATAAAGCATGGAAAGGAGCCAGAGAATATTTGTCCAGTATACTCTCAGTAGTGGGAAACAGTAGGTGTCCAATAAATTTATTACATCAATAATTTACTCTCCCTAGAGTCTTAAGAAGTAGATACTATTATTTCTGTTTTACTGAAAGGGAAACTGAGATTCAAAGGGGATTAATTAATTTGCTGAAAGTCATACAGCTAATTGACAGAACTGAACTTTGAACCCAAATGTTCTGGCTCTGGAATCCAAGCTCAGAGCTGCTGTGCTATGTACTGTGTTGCCTTGTCCTGGTGAAGTTTACATTCTAAGCAAAGGAAAATAATAATAACAAAGGGACCATGTAGGGATGCGGCCTAGAGAGGCAGCACACCTCAAAGTCTATCTGGCCATCTTGGAGGACTGCGACTCTTTCCCAGGGCAGTAACGTCTGCCCTATATCCCGGGCCTTTTGGGTGTCAAGTGAGCCAAGATGGCTCTGGCATTCAACTGCCTCCTCAAACCTCTCAACACGTGATTGGCCTCTTCTCAATTAATGAACAACCCCTGATTGGTCACTTAAGGAACACCCCATGATTGGTTCTTTCTCTAATGCCACATTTGCATCTCCGCCCCCCTCCCCATCCAGTTACCCCTAGTACGTGGCAGCCTCTCATTGGTCCCTGAAGGGTATATAGGCACAGTGCACAGGGCAAGCAGCAGCAGCTGTTGTCTGACCATCGACCCAGACAAGGAAGCACAATAAAGAGCTATTGAAGTGCCCTTGAGCTGTCTCCATCATCCTTGGAAGCAAAGAAGCAAGGAGCTGCCATGAGCGTAAATCTCTGAGCCTGCCTTTCTCAAGGCTTCTCAGAGTAAGTATGGGCAAAATCCTCCTTTCCAGGTGGCACGGCTCTTCGGCAGCACTCACCACACAGAGGGTCTTCAGATGCAGGATTTGGTTCCTGGCCAGAAGTGAAGCCAGCAGCAGCAGGCGTGGCCCAACAGGACCAACTTCACAGTAAGCATTTTCTTTTCTTTTGGTGCTGGGGATTGAATTAGTGAGCCTCGTGCACACTTAAGTCCATGTGTGTCAGTTGAGCCACACCCAAGCCTAATGAGTAAAGATTTGAAGTGTCTGTAGCTGGGTGTTGGGAAAGGTGCTGGGTCAGTCAGTACCTGTTAGAGATCCAGAGTGACAAAATTGAGACCGTATATGTTATGTGGGCAGTAACTTCCAAGTTATTCAAAGGTGCTATTACCAAACATAATTAGTATTTTTAAATATAGTAAAGAAAACTATGGTTTTTCCAATCCATTTGTCAGCTTCGAGCTCAACCTTCTAAACATGAAATTTTCACCTTTATGTCAAGGACACATAAAGATTGCATATCTAACTGCACACAAAGAGTGAACTATTCTCTGCGTCTTATTTGTAAAATGCCATGTTTTCCATTGGGTTCATTTCATATGTAATTTTAGTCCTTTCCCAAAATAAAGTGTCATCACCCCTTCTTCTTTCCTGCCTGTGAAAAATGTCCCCCTCAATCTCTCTCCTCTGTCCTTAGACCTCTTCCACCAATGAAATCCCATCAAATGTGCAAAGATTGTTGGCCTGGTGAGCAAGAACGAGTGAGCTATGCAGAACCTACCCACGTAAGTTCCTCAAGACCTCCTTTGTCCTTATCCTGCCTGATGGGCCATGGAATGGTATGCAATAGACTGAAATCAAAACTTAGGTGTAAAACTTACTGAAACTCATGTTCTTTCAGCAATAAGAGATAGTATGACAATCTAAAAAAGAGAGACTATTCTGTTAAAGAAAAAAGAAAAAATGAGATTTCCCACTTCCCCTATGGCAGCAGTATGTTTGAGATACTTGTATGTGAAGATGAATATGGTTTATTATTAATAAGTACCTGAAAAGCCAGCCTAAGCATAGTCCCCATGTGACTCCTATTTCTGCAAAAAACAAATTCAAATTAAATAGCCACTTTTGTTGTTATTGTTAGGTGCCGTCAAGTTGGTGTCTGACTCATAGTGACCCTATGTACAATAGATGAAACACTATTGTTGTGCTTCTCTACTATTCATGGAGTTTTCATTGTTTGGGGGGAGTGGGTTGCCGGGTCCTTCTCCCAAGTCTGCACCTAGTGTTCCCAGGTGATCTCCCATCCAAATACTAACCAGGCCCATCCCTGCTCAGTTTCTGAGACCTGATGGGATTGGATGCTACAGTAGGACCACTGCAAGCCAAATAGCCACTTTGGTCCAATTAAAAGAATTTTCTGATTTAGATACTGAAACAACTATAAATGTTGAAATCCTATAACACATGCTTTCAGAAGAACCCCTCATTTTTGCCTTTGGCATATAGACAAGCCAATTTCCACTCCCTCAGGATTTTGCCCAGCAAAAGATGAAAGGCTGCCTGCTGGGTCAGGCTGGCTCACTGGACCCCACCTCTCTCACCATGTCCCCTTTCTGCTTCTCCTCCAGCAGAGCTAATTAATATTTATCTTTCTATAGCTGATCACCAATAATAAGTACCCTGGCAAAATGTACAATATCTCAGCTAAAGAGATACTTCACCAAAATGCCTTTAAATGCTATTTGAAGAGCTGTTTCTGATAGCGTCTTTTGACTTGGTATTGTTGCATTAGGTGAGTTTTTGAGTAATGTATTTTATGAATTTTCAGGTTAGAGGCATATATTTTAGAGGCACAAGTGTCTGAAATATTTCGAGAGCTTTTTAATTTGAAAGCTGGTATATATTTTGCCTCATCTGCTGGATAATTGGTGGGCCCAAAATGAATCCCACTAAGTGGTCCATTGCCTGCAGCCATACTACTGTGGCATCCATTACTGTCAGATCTTGGAAGCTAAGCAGGGTCAGGCCTGGTTAGTACTTGGGTGCAAGACTGCCTGGGAACACCAGGTGCTGTAGGCTTGGGAGAAGGACCCAGCAACCCATTCCCCCAAAACAATCAGCCATTGAAAACCCTATGAATAGCAGAGAAGCACCACAATAGTGTTGCTTCTATTGTACATAGGGTTGTTATGAGTCAGACACCGACTTGATGGCACCCAACAACAACAGGTGGTGAGTTAGTTACTGAAAGGAGTCAAACCTCCCTCCTGGGGGTTTGCAGAGATTACCATCTGGCACTGCCTCCTTCAGTCTCAATCTTTGTTCTCCTGGGGACAAAGAGCAGGGAGAGAAGAAAGAGGCCCTCAGAAGAGCTAATCTTAATGGGGCCATGGAAAGGGCAGGCCAGTGAAGATTCCCAGGTACCCAGAATGCTTTATAGATAACTGTGAGGTGCAGATAACTGGTGAGTTGAGGGTGATGAGGGGGCACATGCACAGTGTATTTTCAAAAAATGACCATGTTGATTTCTTCATTCCACTCATTTCTCTGCAAAGTGACCTTTCCACACTCAATTCTTATGAGACAGAATGTATTTCCCCTTCCTCAGCACCTGGGTGACTACAACTCCTTTGAACAACATGTTGTAGTTAGGTGCCATCCATTTGGGTCCAATTCAAAAGGACCCTCACAGGGTTTTCAATGGTTGGTTGATTGGGAATTGTTTTCCAGAATGGTCTGCCGCATCCTTTTCCCATTTTTGCAGTGCTGGAGTTTAAACCCAGGGCCTCAGAGAGCACAGAGTGGCACTTTACCAACAGAGCTAAACCCTAGCCCTTGAACAATATAGTACACCAGAAGTAATGCTCTGTGACTTCCAAAGATTTGTCAGAAAAAGTGATGCAACCCTTAAGCTTGCAGCCCTGGGCTACCAAGTAAGAAGTTAGACTACTCTGAGGCTCCATGTTGTGAGGAAGCCCAAGCCACTTTGAGAGGCCATATGTAAGCACTCCAGTTAGTGGTCCAAGGCCATCAATCGTTCCAGACCAGGTACCCCACATGTTGATAAAGGAGCCTGTACACAATCCCAGCTCCCAGCTGAAGCCCTAGATATTTTAGAATAGAAGCATACCATCTTGCTATGCTCCATTAAATTCCTGATCTATCCCATGTGCATATCAAACATGTTGGGTTTGGCGTAATTTGTTGTACAGCTAAAACAGATGGAAGTGGACGGTGAGAAAGCACATATGAACCTAGAGTTTAACTGGCTGGTGAGATTCCAGGCAGGAAAATTTACTAATGTATGGGAAGAAATTAATACATATGTGTATATATATATTTATATACAAGTTCATATGTGCTTGTGTGTAGTATTTGTCAATGAAAAATGAGGAATGGACTGGAATAGAAGGTATACAAGTAGGCAATCAGTATATGAAAAGATGTTCAATATTACTAATAATTAGAGAAATCCAAATCATAACCCATGAGCTGGGATTTAGCTCAGTTGGTAGAGCACTGTGCTGCAGTCTCTGAGGTCCCGAGTTCAATTCCCAGCACTGAAAAAATGGGAGAAGGACCTGGCAATCCACTCCCAAGGCAATCCCGAAATGGTCAGCCTTTGAAAACCCTATGAGAGTCGCTATGAGTCGCATACCGACTCAATGGCACCTAACACAACAACAACAACAACAACAAACCATAACCACTATGAGATACCACCTAAAACAGATTAGGATGGTCATTGTTAAAAAAAAATCTGAGAATCACAAGTCTTGACAAGGAATGGAGAAACTTCAATCCTTGTGCGCTGTTGATAGGAGTGTAAAATGGTGGAGCTATTATGGAAAACAGTACAGTAGTTCCTCAAAAAATTAAAAATAGAATTAGCATATGATCCAGCAATTTCTCTTCTGGGTTTATACCCCCCAAAAATTAAAGCAAAGATTTGAAGCCACATTTGAATACTTGCATTCATAGCAGCATTATGGACAATAGCTGAAAGGTGGAAGCAACCGACGTGTCCACAGGGTAAATAAATTATGATATACACATACAATGGGTTATGAGTCAACCTTAAAAGGGAAATAAATTCTGACACATTCTACAACACAGGTGAAAATTGAGGACATTATGCACAGTGAAATAAGCCAGTCACGAAAGGACAAATACTGCATGATTCCACTACTATGAAGGACCTAGAGTAGACAGACTCAGAAAGACAGAAAGTCAGATGATACTCATCAGGGCCAAGAGAGGGCCAGAGAGGAATAGAGGACTGGTGAGTACTGAGGACAGAATTTCAGTTTGAGAAGATGAAAAAGTTATGGAGATGGACAGTGGTGATGGTTGCACATCATGGTTGTAGACTGCAGTTTGTCACTGAAATGAGCATTTAAAATGGCCAAAATGATAACTTTTATGTTAAAGATGTTTTACCAAAACTCTTAGAAAAAATTATTGAGGGAAAATAATAGAAAAGCAAGTCTACCTTTTCTTTTTCAGAGTAGTGGCCTTTTTTTTTTGTTGTTGTTGTTCTGTTTGTTTATAATTGACTCAGAGATTGTATATATTCATGGGGTATGATGTAATGATCAAATCGGGGTAAGTGGCATACCAATCACCTCAGACATTCATCATTTCTTTGTGTTAGGAGTATTAAAAAATAGCAATTTTTCAGTTAAAACTGCTTTGCATTACCAAAAAATCTAATGTTTGCTGTGGGTTTTCTGTAGATATACCCTTTATCAAATGAAGGAAATGTCCTTCTATTCAGTTCACAGAGTTTTTACTTGCAGTGGGTATGGAATTTGTCAAAGATTTTTGTGCACCTATTAGGTTAATTACCATATGTACTCAAATCTAGTTTGCACTGTTGCAACAGATTCAGAGGGCTACGAAATCAGATGCAGGTTTCTCTCTAAAACTATTATAAGGGTGTGGATTAAATTTGAAAATGAAGTGTATACTTTTCCTCTTTTATGTGCTTAGAACAGAATTTACATTTTTTTCAAATGCTGCACCAACTTTGCAGTTTTGTGAATAAACAACTTGATTGAAAAAAAGTAACACCACCAACTTATCATGGGTTATTATGGGTTATTATGAAGTCTGCATAATAACTGGCATACAGTAAGCGCTCAATGTTTTCAGCCACTATTTATCACAGACTGAGATATGACTCTCAGTTTTTCCACAAAATTTTGTTGAGGTTTCTCTAATTTGAATATTTGGGAAAAGGTAACTGAATGATCTGTGGTTAGCAAACTCTCCAATAAAATTATTTCAAAAGGTATATTAAAAGCTACCATAAACTGGGCATCATTGGTGCTCACCTGTAATCCAAGCAACTCAAGAGGTTGAGGCAGGAGAATCACAAGTTCAAGGCCAGATGCAGCCTGGCAACATAGTGAGATCTTCTCTCAAAATTAAAAATTAAAAAAGGATAGGAGTACATCTTAGTGGTAGAGTGCTTGCCCACCATACATGAGACCCTTGGCTCAATCACCCCTGTATTGGAGAAGAAAAAGAAAAGCCACCATGTAATACAGTTACAGAGAACCCAAAAAATATTTTTACAGAAGAACTTGGGTCATTTTTTAGGCCAAAAGTCTGCCATCTAGTGGCACTATTAGTGCAGACACGGTCAAAAAAAAAAAAAGAGAAGAAGAAGAAAAAAGAAAGAAAAAGGAAAAGGAAATTGTAGGGAATTATCTGGACACCCCTGGGGTGGACCTGGAGGGTGCCTGGGGTTGAGGCCCACTCAGTCCGGGCCCAGATCTGAGCCCTCCCCAGATCCTGCCCTGTTCCTGCCACCTCTGGTTACCCTCAATCCAGGAATCTAGACTCGGACCTATTTGACCCTCTATGTGCGATTCTTGCCAACCCAAAAGAAATGTTGAAAATATTCAGCAACTAGGTATTCATTCATTGTCCATAGGAGAAAAACATACCAACTGCTCATGGCAAACATATGGTTTTGAGGGCGTAGCACTTAGTCACCTCATCTTTCAAAGAAAAAAAAATATTGCCTTTCAGGGGAGAGTTTGGGAATTACATAAACTTGGTTACTATACAAAAGTCATCATTTCATATACCTCAGTTTACCCAGTAGAGCAGCATTTTCATATTTTTGAATCTTCATTTCAATGACCAGGCTAAGTTGTTATGATCCTGGGAACAATGTGCACTCCCACACTGCCATCATTGGGTCTGGAAAGTTCCCCAAAGGCTGTGTGGAAGGCCTAGACCCCAGGGTGGTACTACTGGAAAGTCATGGAAACTTTAGGAGGTAGGGCCTAATTTGAGGTCCTGGTATTAATAGGGGGATCCTGCTGAGGGAGACAGGAGGACCCCGGCCTGTTCCTCTTCTGCTATTTTCCATCCAGGCCACGATGTAAGTACTTTTCTTCCACCATGTATCATGTGGGGACCATAGGATGAAACGCAGTGGGCTAACCGATCACAACAGAGACCTCTTAACCTGTGCATGAAACTAACCTTTTTCTCTTTATAATCTGGTTATCACACATATTTGTTACAGTGACAGAGGGCAGTATTCTAACCTTTCCCCTGTATTCACTCAATACTCCCAATAATGGTATGGATGATTGTCTTCATTCTGATGAAGAAATTGGCACATAACAGGTTAAGTACACACCCCAATAGTGGTGGTCCAATAGTGACATCTATGATACTTGGCCCTGAGTCCATGCCTTTCACCCACCCCACTTCCCATGTTCACCTAGGGATAAACTCCTTATGCTTGGAGCACATTACAAAAGCTAAAAAGGTTTCAATGGAATTGAAGCCAACCAATGGAACCAATACATTTTCAATTAAAAATGTTCATGTTACATGCACATAATATTGTCTCCTCTTTGCTCATTATAACATAGATTTTACACAATTACAATCATGTTCCTACCACACACTGTGAGATGACAAATCCCCAGCTCAATTTTATATTCAAATTTTTGTAAACCATTTCTTCACATGGCTTGTTGTGATATATGTGGCCTTTGCTTGGTATATACATATCATTTGTGTATTAAGTCCACTTTGGTTCTTTTCTCCTTTCTCTGATGAAAGAAGAATTGCTGAATGCTAAGTTGGTGTAGCCTGCGGCTGTAGTACTGTGGCATCAGATCTCAGAAGCTAAGCAGTTAGCTTAGTACTTGGTTAGTACTTGGATGGGAGACCACCTGGGAACACCAGGTACTGTAGGCTTGGGAGAAGGACCCAGCAACCTACTCCCCAAAAAAGAACCAGCCATTGAAAACCCTATGAACAGCAGAGAAGCACGGACAATTGTGTTTCATCTGTTGTACATAGGGTTGGTATGAGTCAGATACTGACTCTATGACACCTAACAAAAACAAGTCAATGTAAACACAAACACAAGCCTAAAATCACAGGGCAGCATTCGCTCCAGGAAAGTCATCTACACGATTCAGGACAGGTTTATATCCTTTTGACAATTATTATTACAAAGAAAATATTTTTTTAAATTTTAAATTCTCACTTATAGCTCACAGACAAAAGTATCTGTAGCTTCAGAAATCCATCATACATTTGTCGAAAAAGGAAATAACCTGGCTTGATGCTGAAAAACATGTTCTTTTCCTTGGGGGCCTGGGGAATGATTCCCAAACACTCAGATGTGCTAGACAAGTGTTCCCCTAGTCCACGTCCTCAGCCCTGTCTCTGAGGTTTGACAGGCAGCCCTGTGTCAGTCTGTTGCCTGAGAAGCAGCATGGGAGCCCCATCCTCCCAGAAAGAACAAAGAGTCTCCAACTTGGCTTCCTTCCCTATTGCATTACCCAGGGCTCTTTGGGGCCTTTCAGGTGGGGAGTCCAGCTGGTCTGTGTCCTATTTCGATACAGATCTCTGGGAAAAGAGGAACAGCAGTGGGGATTTGGCCACAGTAAATTTACTTTGAATGTGTGGATTGAGTCATATTAAATGGCCTCTGCAAAAAATGGTCATCAGGAGACTGAGGAAGAAAGAACACAATTCTGAGGCCAGCCTGGGAAACCTAGTGTGTTCTAGACCTGCCTGGGTACACAGTGAGACTTTGTCTCAAAAACAAATTACATTAAACTTTAAATAATTAAAAAGTAATTAAAATAAAAATACTACATTTTATTCCTTAAACATTGTATCTTTTACATTTATTTCCTTTTTCATTAATAACTTTAAGAAATGGTTTATAATTTTCATTGTATAAGCCTTCCCATTATTTATTTACTGTTGAATTATTTAAAGTTGAATGTTCTGATTTTTTAGTACTAGAGTTTGAACCTTGGGCTTCATGCATTCTAGGGGAATACTGTACCACTGAGCTGCACTCTCAGCCCCTTTTAAAACTTTTTATTTTGGAACACAGTTTTGCCAAGTTGCACAGGCTGCCTCTGTCCTTGAACGCACTATCCTTCTGCCACCATCTCCCATGTTGCTGGGATTCCAGTCATGCACCATAGCACCCAGTTGTTTGTCCTATGTCTTCATGAGGATGTTTAGATTTACAATTATTATTTTTTTATTACTAATAACTTTTTTTTTTTTTACAATGCTGGAGATCAAATCCAGGGCCACACAAGCTAGGCAAGCTCTATACCAATGAAGTACATCCCCAACCCAGATTACTGACTTTATATCTTTCTTCTTTTCTAATATGTTGTTGTTGTTGTTAGGTGCCATCAAGTCGGTGTCTGGCGCATAGCAAACCTACATAGAATAAGTGAAACACTATTCTTAGTGCTTCTCTGCTATCTATAGGGTTTTCAATGGCATACTGATTTTTTGGAGGGGTTGCCAGGTCCTTTTCCCAAGCCTACAGTACCCGGTGCTCCCAGGCAGTCTCCCATCCAAGTACTAACCAGGCCTGACCCTGCTTAGCTTCTGAGATCTGACAGGATCAGATGCCACAGTGCTACAGCTGCAGGCTTTTCTAATATAAGCATTTAATATTAGAAAGTTCCCTCTAAAACCAAGTTGACCCATGTATCACAGATATTGCTGTATTTCAATTTCATTTGCTTCTAGACATTTCAAATACCTGTGCAATTTTTTCATTGATCCATGAGCATTTTAGAAGTCTGCTGTTTTATTTATTTATTTACTTATTCATTTATTTATTTACTTTTGGTTTTATGAGAGAGGGTCTCACTGTATAGTCCAGGTTGGCTTCAAACTTGTGATCTTCCTGCCTCTGCCTTCCAAGCACTGGATTCACAGGTGTGTGCTGCCATAGATGGCTAAATCTGTTGTTTAATTCTCAAATATTTTAGGAATCTTCCAGGTATATTACTTAGGAATATCTAGGTATACTTTTCAGATGTATATTGATTTCTAATAAAATTCTATCATACTAATATTACTATTGTAGTTTGAATATAAATGGCCCCCATGTCTTGTGTACAAATGCTTTGTCCCTAACAGCTCATTGGTGGATAGCACTGTTTTGGGAAGCTGTGAAACTTTGGGAGCTGGGATTGAGCTGACAAAGTAGATCACTGGGGGTGGGTCATTGATGCTTACATCAACCTGGCTCTGATTTGGTTCTCTCCTGTGCACCATGAATCTGAAGAGCTACTCTCTGCCATATGTTCCTGCTGCCTCCTCTATGTGCCTCCCACGCCCACACACTACGGGTTGAGACCCTCTGAAACCATGAGCTACATAAACCCATCCTCCTTTAACTTGCTTCTGTTAGCCATTTTGTCACAGAAATGCAAAAGCTAACTAACACAATTGTGATCTAGAATATGTCTTGGTCTATTTTCGATGTGCACTTGAATGTATATTTTCTTTTTTGTAGTGAAGTTTTATATAAATGTGAAGTCAGTCATGTTGGTTGACAGTGTTGTTCAAGTCTTAATATCCTTCTTGTTGTTGTTAGGTGCCATCAGTCAAGTAGGGTCCAACTCTTGACGACCTTATGTACAACAACAAAATGTTCCCCGATACTGTGCCACACTTGGCCCTATGTCAGTGCTTCTTTGCTATTCATAAGGTTTCAATGGCTGATTGTTTTGGGATTGTTTCAGGAGTGGGATCCCTGTCCTTCTCCCATTTTTCTAGGGTGCTGAGATCGAACCCGTGGCCTCAGAAAGCTCAGAGCTGCCCACTACCAACCCAGCTAAACTACAGCCTCTTCTGTAGATATACCCTTCATCAAATTAAAGAAGTCTCCTTCTATTCAGTAGGCAGAGCTTTTACTTTGAATGTGTATGAAATTTGTCAAAGACTTTTCTGCACCTACTGAGTTAATTACCGTATATTCTCAAATCTAATCCACACCATTTCAACAGTTTTAAAGGGCTACAAAATCAGATGCAGATTGTCCTCTATTACTGTTGTAACAGTGAGGATTAGATTTAAAATAATATATATTTTTCCTGTTATTCCCTTAATACAGAAATTACATTGATTTTTTTCAACTGTTGCACCAACTTTGTAATTTTGTGAATAAATAAGTTGTTGAAAAAAGTAGTATAACCACCAATTTATCATAGGGTTTTCACAAAGTCTTTGCATAATAACTGTCATACAGTAAGTGCTCTATCAATGTTTTCCAACATTATTTACTCAAAACTGAGCTTTGACTCTCAGTTTCCTGCAAAAGCTTGTTGGGGTTTCTGTACTGTGAACTTGGGGGGAAGGGTAGCTGAATGATTTATAGTTAGCAAACTCTCCTATAAAATAATTTCAAAAGGTGTAATGCAGCAAAAGTGCATAGCTCTTAAACATGCAATAAGCATTGTCGCTGGTGAATGTGGAGAACATCTCATCCCATCAACTTGAGAGGATAAAGCAGGAGGATCACAAGTTCAAGGCCAGATGCAGCCTGGTAACTTAGAGAGACCTTGTCTCAAAATAAAATAAATAAATAAATAAAAAGGGCTGGGAGTACAGCTCAGTGATAGAGTGCTTGCCTACCATATATGAGGCCCTGGGCTCACTCCTCTAGTCCTAGGGAAGAGAAAAAGGCCACCACATCTTACAGTTAGAACCCAATAAATATTTTTCCATATGAATTTGGGTCAGTTTTTGGCTAAACATCTGCCATCTAGTGGCAATAATTATAAGTGCAGTTATGGTTTTAAGGGAAAAAAAGGAAATTAGTCCCTTATTCATCGCCTGCAGCGGTAGCCCTGTGGCATCCGATCCCATCAGATCTTGGAAGCTAAGCAGGGTTGGGCCTGGTTAGTACCTGGATGGGAGACCGCCTGGGAACACCAGAAGCTGTAGGCTTGGGAGAAGGACCTAGCAACCCCCTCCCAAAAGTCAATCTGCCGTTGAAAACCCTATGAATAGCAGAGAAGCACTGACAATAGTGTTTCTCCTGTTGAACAGAGGGTCGCTATGAGTCGGATACCGACTCGATGGCACCTAACAACAACAAACCTTATTCATCATGGCCCTATTTTCTGTGCCAATAATTGTAACAGATATTTTATTTCTTTCCACCTTTTAGTCTGCCTCAGTCTTCTTAATTATGACTATGTCAATTCTGTAACTCCTTCTTAGAAGCAGATGGTGAAAAAAAAAAAAGATTTTTCTAAAGGTATATATAGAGAGAATGGGGAAAGCCCAGAAAAGGATACAGAATTAAGGAGTTCTAATACTCAAATGGAGCTGGGGTTTATCACAGTTGGCAGTTTGCTCTGTGCATGTTGAGGACCTGGACTTGATCCCCAGCACCACAAAAACAGAAGGACCTGGCAACCTACTCCCAAAACAATCACCCCAAAATCAGTCATTGAAAACCCTACAAGGGTCCCCATGAGTTGGACCCAACTCAATGGCACCTAACACCAACAACAAAACAAACATATGTGAAGATCTTTACCGTGGCTATAGAAGGTAAGTGAATCAGTGGATATAAGCACTGCCTGTAATATTAGCACTCTATAAGAAGAGGCAAAAATGACAATGATAAGGCTGGTAACTGCAAACTACTTGAGGAAAGACTGTGTGTAATATATGATATGTCTCCTCTATTATCTCTTGTTGTTGTTGTTAGATACCGTTGAGTAGGTATCTGACTCATAGCGACCTTCATAGGGTTTTCAATGGCAGACTGTTCCAGGATTGCCTTGGGAGTGGATTGCCAGGTCCTTCTCCCATTTATCTCTTGTAGTAGTATAAAATACATATGCTCCTTGCCCCAGTGAACCCATCATAAGTTGGAAAAACTGTAAGATAAAAGTGCACTTACTACACCTAACCTACCAGACACCATAGCTCAGCAACACGGCACACCAGAGAGAATCAGTTGTTCAGCCCCGTGAATGTGTGCTTCTCAGGGCCCTGCAGCTCATGGCTGCTGCCCAGCACCCCACAAGAGGATCATATACATATTTCTAACCAGGGAAAAGATCAAAACTCAAAATTTGAAGGTCAGTTTCTACCAAATGTATATTGCTTTTGTACCATCACAGAGTTAAACTCATAGAGTTTAGTCCTAGGATTTGACATGATTATGCCTATAATTGATTCATAAGGGATGTCATGGGATTTCTGGGAGACAGTTCTCCCAGACTTGTCCCAGCAAACAAGTATATTGGGATATCTTATAGAGAAGATGTTGGTGTGATTGGATATGCAAGATAACTAATCTTGGCCTTTAGAAGACAAATTTTAAATAAGAATATTGTTGGCACATGTCATGGTTTGAATATAAAATATCCACCACAAGAACATAAGCTACCAGAACTGTTGGGATACAGCAGAGGCCGTTTTGAGAGGAAAGTTTATAGCTGTAAGTGCTTCCATAAAAAATCTGCATGAACTCAAACTAATAACTTAATAATACACTTCAAGGTCTTAGAACAAGAACAAACAAAACTACAAACAAGCAGAAGGAAAGAAAGAATAAATATCAGAGAGAAATTAATGAAATGGAGACTCAAACAACAATAAAAGGAATTGATGAAACTAAGAGCTGGTTCTTTGAAAAGATAAATAAGATTGATAAAAACTTATCCAAAGTTAACCAAAAGAAATAAAGAAAAGACTCAAGAAAATTAGAGGTAAAAATCAGAACACCACAACAGATACAAACAAAATCCAGAGAATCATTAGGGAGTACTTTGAAAAATTATATTCCAAAAAACTGGAAAACTTAGATGAAATGTATAAATTCATAGACACATATGACCTGCCAAAATTAAAGCAAGCAGATATAAACAACTTAAACAGACCTATAGTGAGCAGCAAGATGAAAGCAGTGATACAGAATCTCCCAACAAAGAAAATCCCAGGACAGGATGGATTCACAAGGCCTGCATGAAAAATTAAAACCAGTGCTCCTCAAAATATTCCATAAAATACAAACAGAAGGAACACTAACACACTCATTCTATGAGGCCAATATTACCCTAATACCAAAACCAGATAAGGGTACCACAAAAAAGGAGAACTGCCCACCAATTTCCCTGATGAACCTAGATGCAAAAATCCTTAATAAAATACTTGCAAACCAATTTCAACAACACATTAAAAATATCTTACACTATGATCAAGTTGGTTTCATTTCAGAGATGCAAGGTGGGTTCAACATATACAAGACAATAAAGCTAAAACAGCTCATAAATTGACTCAGAAACAGAAATCATATGATCCTATCAGTAGATGCAGAAAAGGCTTTCAACAAAATTCCACATCCTTTTATGATAAAAACCCTTGAAGGAACTAGGAATTGAAGGAACACACCTTATCACACTAAGGGCAATGTATGAAAAACCTATCACCACATCATACTAAATGGGGAAAAACTAAAAGCATTTCCCCTAAAATCAGGAATAAGACAAGGGGGTCCACGGTCTCCACTGCTATTCAGTATAACACTTGAACTATTAGACACAGCAATAAGGCAAGAGAAAGAAATAAAAGGGATCCAAATAGGAAACAAGCCAAATTATCCCTACTTGAAGAAAATATGATCCCATACTCAAAAGACTCTAAAGATTCCACCAACAAACTCTTGTTGTTGTTAGGTGCCCGTTGAGTCGGTATCTGACTCATAGCGACCCTCATAGGGTTTTCAATGGCTGTTTCGAGATTGCCTTGGGAGTGGGTTGCCAGGCCCGTCTCCCATTTTTGGGGTGCTGAGAATTGAACTCAGGACGTCAGAGACTGTAGCGCAGTGCTCTACCAACTGAGCTAAATCCCAGCCCAACAAACTCTAGAGCTGATAAACACTTTCAGTAAAGTAGCAGGATATAAAATAAACATACATAAAGCAGTAGTTTTTCTGTATACAAATAATGACCAGGCAGAGAAAGAAACTAGGAAAACAATCCCATTCACAGTAGCCTCAAGGCAAATATCAAGGAATAAACTTAACCAAGAAAGAGAAAGCTTCTACCACGACAACTTTAAAACACTAAAGAAAGAAATTGAAAAAGATACCAGAATGTGGAAAATTTTCACATGCTCATGGATTGGCAGAATTAATATTGTAAAAATGAGTATGCTGTCAAAAGTGATCTACAGATTTGATGCAAAATCAAAATACAATCACATCCTTCACAGAAACAGAAAAAACAATCCTAAAAATGACATGGAAGGCCAGGCGTGGTGGCGCACACCTGTAATCCCAGTGGCTTGGGAGGTGGAGGCAGGAGGATCGCAAGTTCGAGACCAGAGGTAGTCTTTGTAACTTAGCAAGACCCTGTCTCTAAAAGTAAAAAATGGGCTGGGGGTGCAGCTCAGTGGTCCAGCACTTGCAGAGGATGCAGGTGCGAGGCCCTGGGTTCAACCCCCAGTACCCTCCCCCCCCAAAAAAAGATATGGAAGCACAAAAAAATCCTGAATCACTAAAGTGATCCTGAGCAGAAAGAACAATTCAGGGGACATCACAATTTCTGATTTCACATTATACTACAGAGCCATAGTAAAAAAACTGCATGCTACTGGCACAAAAACAGATGGGTAGAATAATGGAACAAAATAGAGGATCAAGAAATAAATCCATGCAGATACATCCACCTGATATTCAGCAAAGGTGCTAAAAGTGTAAGTTGGAATATCAAACCTTGTATATCCTCATGTAGTAGACTGAAACTAGGGCTCGCTCCCTCTCCTCTCTCTCTCTCTCTCTCTCTCTCTCTGTCTGTCTGTCTGTCTCCCCCTCTCTCTCACCTTGTACAAAGTATATTCAAAATAGATCAAAGACCTTAATGTAAAACCTGAAATTTGATCGCTGGGCACGGTGGCACACACTTGTAATCCCAGCGGCTCAGAAGGCAGAGGCAGGAGGATCGCAAGTTTGAGACGAGAGGCAGTCTGCATAACTTAGTGAGACCCTGTCTCAAAAACTGAAAAAATGGGCTGGGGTTGCAGCTCAGTGGTCCAGCACTTGCAGAGCATGCAAGCACAAGGCCCTGGGTTCAACCCCCAGTACGGAAAAAAAAAAAAAAAAAAAAAACCACTGAAATTTGGAAATTGCTAGAGGAAAACATAGGGAAAACACTTAAAAACACAAGCATAGGCAAGGACTTTCTAAATATGACCCCAGTAGCTCAGGAAACGATAGCAAGAATTCACAAATAGGATTTCATGAAGTTAAGAAGTGTTTGCACAGCAAAGGACACAATCATCAGAGTGAGTAGACACCCTACAGAATGGAAGAATATCTTTGCCAGCTATATATCAAATAGAGGATTATTATCTAGGAAATATAAAGTGCTCAAAACCACCAAAAAAGTAAAGTTTCCAATCAAAAAATGAGCAAAAGAACTGAAGAGAGACTTCTAAAAGAAGAAATACAAATGGCCAACAATCATATGAAAAAATATTCAACACCCTTAGCCATCAGGGAAATGCAAGTCAAAACTACATTGATATAGCATCTCAACCCAGTCAGAATGGCATCAACAAAACAAACAACAATAAATGCTGGAAAGGATGCAGGGAGAAAAGAACCCTACTATACTGCTGGTAGGAGTGCAGGTTGGTGCAGCCACTATGGAACACAGTTTGGAAGTTCCTCAAAGAACTACCGTATGACCATATGGCCCAGCTGCACCACTCCTGGGTATCTATCTGAAGGAATATAAGGCAATATACGAAAGAGATACCCCGTGTTTGTTGTGGTATTATTTACAATAGCCAAGATATAAAATCAACCTAGGTGTCCATCAACAAATAAGTGGATAAGGAAATTGTTGTATATATACACACCATGGAGTTTTATTCAGCCATAGAAAAGAATAAAATTATGCCATTTACTGGAAAATGAGTGGAACTAGAGATCATCATTTTAATCAAAATAAACCAGATCCAGAAAGACAAATATCACTTGTTTTCTCTCCTATGTAGATGTTATACTTCAATATATGTTCAATATTTAAAACACAGGTCATGAAAGTAGAAGGGCCCTGTAGAAAAAGAAAATGGACTAAAGAAAAGGGCCAGGGGCAAGAAAAAGGGGTAAGAGGAGAAAGGAAAAAAAAAAATCACATATTTTGTCCTGAAGGCAAAATCAAGAGTAAATAGATGATAGGTAGATAGGCAGATAGATAGATAGATAGATAGATAGATAGATAGATAGACAGACAGACAGACAGACAGACAGACAAAACATGCAAGTAGAAGGGGGAACATTGGCAGGGAGAGGTGGAGGAGGAGGGTAATATGAGGGTAATGGGGGAGTGATCATGAACAAGTACAGTAAATGCATGTATGGAATTATCATAATGAGGCCCATTATGTTGTACACTAAAAATTACTAATAAAATAAGATTACTGGGGGGGAAAAGCCCTAAAAAATTAAATATCCACCACAGGCTCATATTTGAAAACTTAGTCCCCATCTGGTGGTACTATTTTCGGAGGCTGTGGAACCTTTAAAAGGTGTGACATAGCAAGCAAAAGTAGGTCACCATATGATACCTGGCCCCCATTTCTGGCCTCACTTCCTCTGATTCCTGGTCCACCATGATGTGAAGAGCTCTCCTCTGCCACACACTCCTGGCCCCTCCATGTCTTCACCACCACTATGGACAGGAACCCTGTGAAAACTTTAGCCAACATAAACCTTCCTTTCCTTAAGATTTTTCTGACAGTTATATTGGTCATAGTGATGTGAAAGCTGACTAATACTGCCTGGTGTGGTGACTCACACCTGTAATCCCTGTGACCCATAGGAAAGTCAAATTTTACTTTTCAAACTATAAATATATATTACTTGATAAAATAGTTTCAAAAACATGTTCTCAGGTATTAATCTGTAGTATTAACTAGAATGCAGGTGTTTTCTGTCTGACCTGTGAAATCATTCCATGCTAAAAAACCACTTGCAGAATGTGGAACTTGAGGAAAGATGGATAGATTCTGATAGTTATAAGGGAAGGAACAACAAGGTGGGATCAGAATAACTTTGAAATTAGCAAATCATAAGATGGGCAGTGAAAAGACCAGTTTCCAGGAATTAAAAAAGTTATGTTTGTGCAGCAGAAGGAAAATCCTACTTATCTAAGGGAGAACTGGTTATAGAACATCTTGGAGTTCAATCAGAGGAATTTGAATTTGTTTGAATAAAACAAAAAGGGAGAAGTTGTTATAGGTTCTTGACCAATAAAATTATGTAATAAAAGCAAAGTTTTACAAAAGTTCATCTGAAAATTGCATGCAAAATACTGAATGTAGGAGGAATTGTTCAGTCATCTTCATCACTGTATCCCTAGCTCCAATCCCAGTACCTGGCCCACAGCAGGAGCTCAACCTGTATTTACTGATCATGAAGGAAAGAGGCTGAGGGCTGCTATGATAATCTAGGCAGGAATGAGAGAAATCCTGGATGAGAAAGGCAAAGTGGAAATGGGAAGGAACAATTGTATCTTGTATACGTTTGAAAAAGAAAGATGCTATAATATCCTATTCCAAATGCCCATTTCACATGAAATATAAAACAAATTTTCTTATAGTAATAATGTTCTAAACAGCAGTCATGCCATTAGACCCCCCTCCTACTAGTTAATTTATAATTTTTCATTGTTGTTGTTAGGTGCTATTAAGTCATGTCCCACTCATAGCGACCCTATATACAACAGAACAAAGCACTCCCCAATTCTGTGCCAGGCACATGATCTTTTTTATGTTTTAAGACTATTGTTGCAGATACTGTGTAAGAACATCTGGTGGAGGGTATTCTTTTTTGCCATTGACCTGCAACACTCCCAAACATGATGCCCTTCTCCAGGGATTGGTTCCTTATGAGAACATGTCTGAAATACGTCAGATATAGTCTAGCCATCCTAGCTTCCAAGGAACATTCTGGTTGTACTTCATTGGGGACAAACCTGTTGGCTGTTTTTGCAGTCCATGGTATATTCAATATTCATCTCCAGCACCATGATTCAAATAACTGCTCTAGAGTATCCAATTTAAGTATGTTTATTTTACATAAGTCACATTTTACAAACATATTTCCAGGAGATAAAATTTTAAGTTCTAAGTAGGTTATTACTCCAGTAACTATGTAATAAACTATTCAAAACTGAGCTGCTTAAAACAATAACCATCTTATTATATTTCACGATACTATGGGTCAGGAATTTGGGCAGGCGTCAGCTGGGTGAGTCTTCTGCCCAAGAGTGTCAGGTGAGATTACTTACTGCTATTCACCTGCTGGATATGCTGGTCTGAATGTTCCAAGATGCCTTCATGTAAGTCTGGGCCCTACATGGCTAGAAGGCCAGGATCAGCAGGGACAAATGCTTGGAGTGCCTACATATGTTCTTTCCTGCATGGTGCTCTGAGTGTGGCTGGTCTTCTTTACTTTATCTTATTGATTGATTGATTTGCAGTCCTAGAGGGTTGAACCCAGGGCAAGACAAGTGCTCTGCCACTGACCTGCAACCCCAGCCTCTTCTTTATTTTCTCTTCTGAGACAGAGTCTTGCTAAGTCTCAAAGACTGCCTCTGGACTAGTCTTGTAATCCTCCTGCCTTAGCCTCCAGAATCACTGGGATTACAGGCATATGCCATAGTGCCTGGCTAGGGTGGCTCCCCTTTCTTATGTGGCAGCAGGAACTCCAGAAACTGTATTCCAAGAGATCAAGGGGGAGGATGCAAGCCTTTACATCTAGATGCAGACAGCATATTTCTTCCACACTGAACTAGTTACAGGTGACTCACAGGCCAGCCAAGATTCCAGAAGACAGACCACACAAATTATCAATCCAGGGAGGCAAGGTTCATTGGAGGATGGTCATTGGAGACTAACTTCCACAATGGAGATTAATGTTAGTAATGTGTATAAATGAAAGTACTACTCACATTGTCAGAAGGAAAATTTATGCTAATGAATCTCAAACTATTATTCACTGCTATTATTTCACTGCTAATGTCGAAAAATAGCAGTCTATGTTTGGAAGAAAAGCTGGAATTAACCAGTTTTTTCAATCAATCCTTCATTTCTCCATGAAATTATTTCTTAAAACCTTATTGTCTAATACTACTATTCCTTACTATGTGACAAGACAATTTTCAGGAAGATTCTGGTTTTCACATAGCAGTTTTCTGCTCCTTTGTTCTGGGATGACAGTCAGGATCTTGGTGCTTCCTGGCCCAGATGTACAGCAAGTCTGACAGCAGAAGGCTCTTGGAGAACACTTCCCTTTCTGGCTTTTGTTTTCCTGAAATCTGACCTTTCAGAATCTGTTGTACAAGAGGAAGGAGGAGGCAAGTGTTGAAAGTCATCAGAAGTGGGTCAATACCTTGCTCAGCTGAGCTTCCCAGAGTTTCATTCATTCTGTGGACTTTGATCCATCTCTTTTCCATTGCCACACCCATGAACTCTCTCTGGTGTCTCCTGTTAGGAATCTGTATCAAAGGAGTAGAATTTGGAAATTGCTGTTCTTGATCAATCATTCCTCATATCTTCCGAGTTGAGGAACATAGAGAAATAGTGGAAGGGAAGGTTCAGGCCTGCAGATACAGACTACCATGTTTCTCTATTGCATGCAGAGGAGATAAATTGTAGTCACCAGTGATGGTAACTTTTTGGCCTGAAAGTATGGTAAATGTTGATATTGGTGATGGAAACAAAAGATCTGAGAAGTTAAGTACTGACAGGGAGAAGAGAATAATTCTGTTTTTTGGAATTCTAAGTTTGATGATATGGTATAGCACCTAAACAAGGTAGTCTATAAACAGTTGGAGAAATGAGAATATCACACAGATGAAGATATCAGGGTGGTTGTATTAGTTAGCTTGTGCATTGCTGTGGAAAAATATCTAACAGAAACAAACTTATGGGAGGAATGATCTATTGGGGCTTGTGGTTAGAGGATTTCACTCTATAGAGGCAGGGCTGGGATGGAAGCAGGGCTGGCATGGAAGCAGGGCTGGCATGGAAGCAGGGCTGGCATGTCATCAGGACAGACATGGCAGAAGAGCAGGCAGCAGGGCTTACAGGAGAGAACCTAACATCATGACAATCACCTCACATTATGGCAGATCTGGAACAGAGAGTGCTTGCTGCAACTATGGGCCCATATAAAACCTGCAACATACCACTCCTAGCAACCTACTACCAGAGAGCTAGGTTCTGCCTCCCCAAGCTCCACAGTCTCCCAGGACAGTGCTACTACAAGAGGTTGTTGTTGTTGTTAGGTGCCGTCGAGTCGGTATCCGACTCATAGCGACCCTCATAGGGTTTTCAATGGCTGAGTGCTTCGGGATTGCCTTGGGAGTGGATTGCCAGGCCCTTCTCCCATTTTTGCGGTGCTGGGAATTGAACTCAGGGCCTCAGAGACTGCAGCGCAGCGCTCTACCCACTGAGCTAAATCCCAGCC
>VMDO01029462.1:0-22602 GCA_007922755.1 Pedetes capensis | reverse complement strand
GGGCTGGGATTTAGCTCAGTTGGTAGAGCACTGCGCTGCAGTCTCTGAGGTCCCAAGTTCAATTCCCAGCACCACAAAAATGGGAGAAGGGCCTGGCAATCCACTCCCAAGGCAATCCCAAAACAGTCAGCCTTTGAAAACCCTTTGAGGGTCACTATGAGTCGGAGACCGACTCGACGGCACCTTACAACAACAATGCTCAACTAGTCTTGTGAGATCCACTCAGTTTAAAATTTTTTTTAGTTTCTGTTCATAGTTTCCTTGGTTGTTAAAGAAATATATTGGAATAAACCATTCCTCTTTTTTTTAAAAAATGAGTTTGTATTTCTCCATGAAGATATATATTTTCTCCAAGCCTAGGAGTATTACCAGTTTAATTCCATTTTGAGTAAAAAGCCTAAGTTTATATTCTTTGGACCATAAGCATAGTGTGAAATTAAAACTCCGACCCATATGAAAATAAATCAGAGAGCAAGAACCACCAGAAACCAAGGTGAGAAAGATGGGTTTCTATGATGTTTTTTCAAGGCATTTTGTTTTCTAGCTCATCATTTCAGTGAGTGTAGCACTTCTTCGTGTGTACAAGGGTATCTTTGTTCCTACTCTGTCTTTTGTGGTCTTTTGTCTCCTGCCCTGAGACTGACCTTTCAAAACCAAGCTTTAGACCACCTAGCAAGTTGTGTCTCCTCAAGACAGAGCCTCTACTGTTGGTTTATATCTCTGGATTCTTATACGCACTTCCTCTGTCCACTCAATGAATTCTTTACTTTCTTGATAGTAAAGCCACACTAAAGAGGACTATAAATTGAGTAGGGTGGGTTTTGGTGCTTTTTTTGTGTAAGAGGATTTTAGGGTCTTTGGTTTATCCTGTTACTAGAAATTGAATTCTTACTGTTAGCAGTGGCATAGCAGGGAGGTACAGCTCAGCATGGCCGCCTAGCCTGAGGAGTTCCCCTAGTTTGGACCTCCACTCAGGTTCAGGTCCTTGGCTTTGTCACAGAAAAGAATTATAGGACAAGCTGGAGAGAGTGAAACAAAGTTATAGAGTTTAAGTCCACACTTTAGAATGCATATGGGCACAGAAGGGGACAGGGAGAGAGAGGGAGAAAGGGACAGGGAGGGAGGGAAGCGCCTGAATACAGAAGAGGCCTATGCATTTGTTCCCTCCAGTTTTATTTAACCTAAAGCACACCCCTTGTGATGTCAGTCCTGGATGCCTAACTCTGGGTTCCTAGTGTGACATGAGCCTAGAAAGACCTGTCACAGAATTGGGATTTGCCAATATGATCAAAAGAAGAAGTTCCATTGTTTGGATTTTTCTATTGGAGGAACTTCTTTTAGTTAAATGAGGTTATATATTGTATAGGTTTAAGAAAAGAGTCACGGAGTAGTTGCCTGGGCATGTCTCAAAGAAGCACAGAATTACAGAGGGGAAAGCAAAACTCAAAGGTTACATACATTTTGACTCCAAGCATGCCTTATTGCTATTTTAACATTTGTGTTATTTAAAATGTCTCTCAAAACTAATGACTCTCTGTGGGCAGTCCTCACAGCAGTCTTCTTGGTAGTTGTGTCAAAGTTCCTCAACTCTCAGCTGGTGAGATTCAAACCAGATCCTGGGGTGAAAGCTCTTTACCTTTCCACATCCCCCACATATCCCTGTCTTTCTATCCTGCCTCATTACCCTTTATTTAAGAAAGGTCAATTTACGCCTTACATTCAGGTTAGTTTAGTAGTCTTTAAGGGTAATCCTCTGCATCAGAAGAGAGAATTTGTGAGCACTCTCTAATAATATCTCCAATAAACATACCTCTTCTCCCGGGTACTATTTCAGTAATCAAGTTCATAGTTTGGTCTATTACCTGCTTTTTGAGCATCTTTTTTTTTTTTTTTTGTAAGGCACTATCTTGTATAAATAGTCTGGAGGGAACTGAAATTAATCTTATTTCTTTCTTATAATGGAGATATACTAAAACAAATGAATACGGTGCTGGAAAGAGCTGTATATGAAAACTCAGTGGAAGTTTAGGGGGAGACAAGTAATATGGATTCTCTAGATATCTAGAGATTTTGAAGTTACAGTACAGATTTCTTAGAGTAAGTAACTTTGATACAAAGGCATAGAAGTAGCTAAAGGTAAATCACAATTTTACCTATGAACCTTCTGTTAGGCTTTAATCTCTATATGAAACAGTTGAAATATTTCCTGGAAACATTTTCTGTCTTGTTAAAAGTTTAGTTTCTCTTCATCATCTTCTATAAATAGTTCACCTGTCCTGTTGAGTGATAATCATACAGAAATACTCATCTTTGTCTGGCTTTCTCTGAATCTTTGCAGGTTAATTGCTTCCTTTGCCTTTGGGGAGTATTTGTAGAAATCTCTATTATGTCACTTATGTGATGTTATTGAAATGCATTGGTTTAAAATCATTTTTCCTGCCAAACCAATTTGCCTATTCTGATAATAGTAAATAAAAGCCATAATTTGGGAGTGCATTATATGTGACTAGGCATAGATGAATATATTACATTTAAACTATAGCTAACCTATGTGATAATATAATTATTCCTGCTTTACAGATGAGGAGACTGAGGAATGTGAAAACTAGTTGAATTTTTCGAATTTTATAGAGAGTAGCAACACCAGGATTTAAACCAAGCCTGATACTCACACCATGCTCTTGGTAACTGCTGTACTAGCAAAAATGTTACCTTTTCTTTCTTTTGTTACTGTTCTAGTGCCTAGAGTAGTTTCTAATACATAGCAGGCATTCAGGGAAATGTTTGTGGAATGACAGTGCAAATTCAAACATTTCTTTAATAGAAACTTTATGAATTTAGAGTCAGCTTCAAATATTTATGCATATACCATAGATTTCCTTGGGATATTATTACTTCAAGGAACAGGAATGTGCTGTCAAGCAGTGTATTGTGAACATACATTATATAAAATGTAGTTGGTAAGTATTCATTGTAGCATTAGAGATTTAATGTCCTGTGTTACAAAATCAAAATATTCAGGTATTGAATTCTATCTCTAACCTTTCATGATTCCCATCACTTAGACTACTGCTTCTAGGCCAGATCTGGCCTGCCACCTATTTTTTATAAAGAAAATTATATGGTAACATAATCATGTTCATTTGTTTACATTTTTTCTAAGGCTGCTTGGTGCTGTGAAAGCAAAGTTCAGTAGTTACGCACAGATCTTATACATTGAAAAGCCTAAAGTACTTACTCTCTGACCCTTTATAGAGATTTCAATGACATCTGAAATAGATCACTATTGTTACATCACTTTGCTGTTATTTTGCTCTATTTTAAGGATCTCCAGGATCGATTTGAAGCTAAACCAGGTGATGCTCATTTATTTATAAATGGACTTCGCATTGATATGGGCGTTTATGATCCTTTTAGGTAAGTGTTAAATTAATGACATAAACTAATTATGGTTGATATAAATATTACCCTGAATTTCATTTGTCAAAATTCAAAGAATTATTTTAAAGATAAAGCAGTTTTCTAAAAAGTTTTGATGCATAATAATTGTACATATTTATGGGATATGGGATATTTTGATACATGTATATAATGCGTAGTCATCAAATCAGGGTATTTAACATTTCTTTTCGGTTCTTTTTTTCCCCCAGTACTGGGGGTTGAACCCAGGGCCTCGCGCATGCTAGGCAAGTGCTCTACCACTGAGCTGCATCCCCCAGCCCATCCTCCCTTTTTATTATTTTGATAGTCTCACTAAGTTTTGAAGGTTGCCTTTGGCCTTGAACTTGTATTCCCCCTGCCTCAACCTTCTAAGTTGCTGGGATTACAGCTGTGTGCCAGGGCACTCTACTAGTGGTTAGCATTTGTCACCTCAAACATTTATCAGTTCTTTTTCTTAGGAACATTAAAAATCCTCCCTTCTAGCTGGTTTGAAATATACAGCAAATTGTCAACTGTAATCACCCAACTTTGCTATAAAACAGTAGAACTTGTTCCTCCTATCTAACTATATTTTATTATCCATTACCTCCAATTGAATATTTTTGATCGTAAAGCACAACTCTATTATTCTAGCAAAATGTGTAAGCAAAAGTATCTTAAAATGTCAGAATTAGAAAAAACCTTGGGGATTTTTGTTCTGATGGATGCTAGACCTATACAGTGTGATCAAAAATACAGTTAATGTTCAATTTAAAAAAAGTGTATTTCAGTGAAAGACACATTGCCATTAATCCCCCCTCCCCCCAAAAAAAAAAATCCCCCCTCTTAGCTTTGAACACATTTATCCCATTGTTTTTGCCACTTTCTGAAGCAGTTCTGGAAGTCCTCTTTAATGAGTTTCTTAGTTTTATTCTCCCTCCATCATTATAATACTGTGTCACACATCACTTCTCGAATTGCTGTTGTTGTTGTTAGGTACCTTCGAGTTGGCTCTAACTCATAGTGACCCTGTGTACAACAGAATGAAACACTCCCTGACACTGTGCCATACCTGGCACTGTTGTCAATGCTTTCCTGCTATTCACAGAATTTTCAATGGTGGACTGTTTCAAGAGTGGTTTGCCAGATCCTTCTCCCTAGCCTGCAGCATGTGGTATGGCAGTTTCTGTCCAAAACATTACTGTGCCAGGTGCAGTGGCTCACATCTGTAATTCCAGCAACTTGGGAGTCAGAGACAGGTAGATTGCAAGTTCAAGATCAGAGGCATCCTGCTTGACTTTGGGAGGCCCTGTCTCAGATAAAAAAAAAAAAATGGCCTAGGGGTGCAGCCCAGTGGTAGAGCACCCCCAAGTTCACAAACAAGAACAACAACAAAAATACAAAAACAAAATTGCTGTGTGTCCTCATCTACCTTACTCACCGGATCTGGCATCGTGCAACTTCTAGCTCTTTCCCAGTGTCAAAATGATCATGAAAGTTAAACATCTTGAATTGATTTGAGGGTATTGAGACAGCTACTACAATGCAACAAAAGACACAGAAGACAACTTCAAGAATTGCTTCAGAAAGTGGCAAGAAGCCAGGGAGAGATTTTGAGGGAGATTAATGGCAATATGTCTTTTACTATAATGTTTTTAAAAATTTAAACATTCACCATATCTTTTGATCATACATTGTATTCTTATCCCATTATTCTAAACTTTCATTAGAAAATAGACTGATGATTTAGTAAGAAAATTCTTTAGGAATGGATTGAGAAACCAATGACCTTATTCTACATTAAAAATTTGGAAACAACATGAGGTGTTTTCCCCAGAAGAAAGAAATTAATAAGGATAATTTAAAGCGTTTGTGTCTGTCAGAAAGGAAATTTGAAATTACAGAATGCTGGGTGCTCTGTAGTTCCTTAGGTCAGTCAAAATTCTTCAGAAGTTCTCTAAGACAGGTGGGAGGTCTTATTTATCAATAACCACTCACCATAAATTAAAGTCACAGTTCAAATACAATAGAAATAAAGTAGAATTTGTTTCAGTCCTCTAGGAAAGAATAAAACTAAAAATCAATTCTTGGAGCATAAGCTAAATCTAATAAGTATAGAACTTCAATTAAGACATTTAGTTTTAAGTTATTGAATATGCTTTTGTAGCCCTGTGGCATCCGATCCCGTCAGATCTCGGAAGCTAAGCAGGGTTGGGCCTGGTTAGTACCTGGATGGGAGACTGCCTGGGAACACTAGAAGCTGTAGGCTTGGGAGAAGGACCTGGCAACCCCCTCCCAAAAATCAATCTGCCATTGCAAACCCTATGAACAACAGAGAAGCACTGACAATAGTGTTTCCCCTGTTGTACAGAGGATCGCTATGAGTCGGATACCGACTCGACGGTACCTAACAACAACAAGTATTTAAATTCAATTTTCTTACCAGTTTGGAAGTTTAGGAAAATACAGGAAAGACTGAGAAATAGTATAGTTCATTTGGAAGTTACTACTATTTTATAATTTTATTTTAAAGAGGCCTTTTCTTTATATTCAGTTGACTCCTTGGACCTAATAACCTAAGATGTATAGGATACATACAGTACATAGAGTAAAGAAGTTCTCAGACCTAGCCTATAAACTTCAGAGGGAAAATATTATGTCTGGACTCATGAACAGTAGAAATACATTTAAAAGAAGAAATGAAATGATACGTAGATTTTAGAAAGTTTTCTGTGACACTTTATGGGAAAATTTTATGGTAGGAATATTTTCATATATGATTCACATGTGTGAATCACACATGATTCTAAATCTGAATTCTAAAGGCTGAGTATTATTCAAGAAATTCAAACTCCCTTGACTCCTTCCACCTCTAAATAGTGATCTGTTGGATGCATGCCACAGTTCGTTGATGTGATCACTAGGTTTTGATTCCCATAAAGGAAACTCTGGAAATACATGAGGATATTTGTATCCTCTGACATTTTTGAGGGCAACATGATCAAAGAGGTTCTAAGAAAAATTTTGCGGGATATAGAATAAAATCAATGCAAATAGGCATATGAATAGAAGAAAATGAGACAGGAAATGGAGGACAGAAATGTCTATTACAGAGCTATTAGGGAGAAATTTTGGCAAGTAGTACTTCAGAATTGTCTAGTTGAGGGAAGAATGGAGATGAGAAGTTACTTTCTGCATCCTTCCCATCTCCTGTTAATGACTACATCTCCTGTTAATGACTGCATTTCTTGGATACCATGTCCCAAACATGGCCAGTCCTTCTTGCTCTGCTTCTGAAATACAGAAGCTGAAGCTTTTGCGGGTTGGGGTCAGGTCAGTATTGGTTCAACTCCCAGGGAAGCTGAGACAGCAAGATTATGTTGCAGTAACTAGGAGAAAGGTAGATAGGCCTGGTGAAGTACATAAACAGAGTCTTAGGTATCTACCTTAGAGTATTCTGTTCTATTTCTCCAACGTGTCTTTCAGCTTGTCATGCTGTGGGAGCTTGTGTGTTGCTGTGATGCTGAAAGCTATGCCATGGGTATTTCAGATATGAGCCGGGCCACTCATGGTAGACAGATTTTAGCTGAGTTTTCAGACCAAGACTAAGGAGAAGGACAGGGTATCCCACTTCTGAAATAATTAGCCATTGAAAACCCTGTGAATAACAGAGAAGTGCTGTCATATATGTTGTTGTTGTCATCATTAGGTACCATCAAGTTGGGTCTGACTTGTAGAGACACTCATAGGGTTTTCAAAGGCTGATTGTTTCGGGCTGTCTTTTAGGAGTGGACTGCCATATCCTTCTCCCATTTTTGCAATGCTGGGGATCGAGCCTGGGTCCTCAGAGAGTTTAGAGTGCCAGAAAATGAGCCCTCCCATCCAAGACTGGAGAGCATTCCACAGATGAGTGAGAAGAGTTGCCTCCAATAAGAACTATATGGGACACCAACACAGAGCTGAAGTCATACACACAGGCTGGCTTGAAACTTTTATAATATAGCTTTATTAGGAGTTTTGATATTAAATCCTTTTCTTCAACTTTGGTCACTGTAGTTCCCCTTAGGATTATATTCTAAAAAACATTTTTTCCTTTCTTCTCTGTTTTTGAAAAGCAAAATGATTTTCATGACTGGATTTTTAAAATGAAGCACTTAGGTTAAATATAGTATGAGCTTAAGCCAGGTGTGGTGGCGCAGGCCTGTAATCCTAGCGGTTTGGGAGGTGGAGGCAGGAGGATCACAAGTTCGAGACCAGAGGCAGTCTGCGTAACTTAGTGAGACCCTGTCTGAAAAAGTAAAAAAATGGGCTGGGTGTGCAGCTCAGTGGTCCAGCACTTGCAGAGCATGGAAGTGAAAGGCCCTGGGTTCAACCCCCAGTACCGAAAAAAAAATAATAATAATAATAATTGTGTGTGTGTATACAGAGAGAGAGAGTATGAGCTTTAGCACTTGGTTTAAAAAGTAGAAAGAGTTCCTTCTTACCTAGTAAAGTTTTCCTTTTTCAAAATAAATACTCTTTACCACAATCCGTATAGTCTTGTCTTTATAGACTGGGGATATAGGGAAGCCCTGTGTTCCTCTAGCATTTCTTTCCGGGCTCTGAGATGCACTAGCTAAGGGATTGTGGACAAGAGACCTCACCTATCTGAACCTCAGCTGCATCATCTGAGACTTCCTGAGGTGATTCTGACACTTAAAGGAACCCTGGACTATACTTGGCACTTTTCTGGTATACAGTAAGAGCTTGATAAACAGTGGTTTAACAAAGGGAAACAAAGGTTGTGGAAGGTGGGAGGGGGTGGAGAAACAACCATAAAGGGATAAATGGGGAGAGGATAATCTCAGTGTAAATGATGCAACTTCATGAGAAGATGGGAAAAATAGGTGAACATAACCCAAATATGCACATGACTGTTGATACTAATTAGTCAGAAGGTTCCATAAACCTCCTAAAGTTGATAAAAGTTTAACCAAAAGTGATGTAATAGTTGCATAATAGAAAAAGCCAATGCTGTATTACTCTGCACCCCACCAATATTTGCCAACAAAGGGGGGGAGAAAAAGATTTGGATTTCCCAAACTTTTTGCCAGGAAGATTATTTGCTATTGATGGTTTTTGAATGGCAATAATACTTATCTTTATTTTTTTCTCTCCCAGTAGTGGGAGTTGAACCCAGGGTTTTGTTTTGTTTTGTTTTTTCCCGTACTGGGTGTTAAACTCAGGGCCTTGCACTTGCATGCTCTGCAAGTGCTGGACAACTGAGCTGCACTCCCAGCCCATTTTTTTACTTTTTGAGACAGGGTCTCACTAAGATATGCAGACTGCCTCTGGTCTCGAACTTGCGATCTTCCTGTCTCCACCTCCCAAGCCACTGGGATTACAGGTGTGCACCATCTCCCCAGGCCTAAACCCAGGGTTTTGCATATGCTAAGCAAGTGCCCTGCACCCTTTGACCCCTCTTTTATTTTTGATTTTGAGCCAAGGTCTCACTAAATTGTGTAGATTGCCTCTGGCCATAAACTTGTGATCATCCTGGCTCAGCCTCTTGAGTTAGTGGGATTACAAATACATACCATGTTGCCTTAGCTAATACGCTTAAGAGCTATTGAATTATCATAAAGGTTGAGTATCTCTTATCCAAAATGCTTGAGACCAAAAGTGTTTCAGATTTTAGGGGTTTTGTTTTGTTTTGTTGTTTGTTTGTTTTCTGCTTTTTGTTTTTGACATCATTACATATACAGAACGAGATATCTTAAAGATGGGGCCCAAGTCTGAATATGAAAATTATTTATGGTTCATGTGCACCTTATATACCCAGCCCTAAGGTAATTTTATACTACATTTTTAGCATGCCTTCATTTTGATTTTGACCTATCACATGAGGTAAGATGTGAAGTTTTCCACTTGGGATATTTCAATATTGAAAGTCTTGAATTTTGGAGTATTTTGTATTTTTTATTTTCACGTGAGGAATGTTCAGACTATATATGTAATAAGAAGTTTGAATTTGTGTTCTAAACAGGCATGAACTTTCATATTTTAATGGGACTTTTCTATTACTAAAATTCTATATTTTATATCTGGTTGATCTTACTGTTTTAGTGGATTTTTGAGAAGCTTGACCTAATATATTTATTCCTCATTTTGGCTTGTTTAGAGCTGATCATATCCTTATTACTTTGGTAAAGAATACAGTATTTAGCTGGGCACTGTGGCTCTTCATGTAATTTCAGCTACTTGGAAGTCTGAGGCAGGAGGATGGTAAGTTCGAGGCCAGAGGCAGCCTGCACAACTTAGCGAGACCCCTGTCTCAAAAATAAATAAGTAAATAAGAGTCTTAATGTACAGCTCATTGGTGGAGCACCCCAGGTTCAATCCTGCAGAACCTCCAAAAAAATACATAAATAAATAAAAATACAATATTTATTGTTGTTTTTCTTTTAAGTGACAGCAAAATTTAAGCCAGGCTAGTTGGCACATGCCTATAGTCCCAGCACTCAGGCAGGAGGATGGAAGCAAGTTCAAGGCCAGCTTGGGACACATAGCAAGACTCTGTCTCAAAATAAATAAATAAACAAAAATGAAAACTAATAGAAAAATTTTATACCCCTTCCATATGGTTACCCCTAGAGAACTAATTAGAACCAGTTGTCTTATTTGTTAAAGAGTTTAATAATACATTTAACTGTTATTAATAAAAATATAAATGGAACTTTTTCTAATGCTTTGAGAGATCTGTCAAACTTTAAAAGATTTTTTGAAAAAAATTGGCATACCAAAATAAAATTTATTTCTTTTTTTAACAAAGTATTTTGGATATGCTGAAACTTGAAGGAAAAATGATGGCTGGCCTTCAAAATCTTGGCATCAGTGGAGAAGATATGAGCAAAATTTTAAAATTAAATTCATTTGTCAGGAATTACAACTATATATTAGATATTCGGCATTCTTCTATAGTGGTAAGTGCTTATGTTATTTCTTCCTTTAAAACATTTAGTATATGTAAGGTTTAGCATAAAACCAAGCATTGATAGGCTTCAGAATGAATTTAAGCATTTTGGAAGAGTGCTTAGTGAAATGAAAACGTAAAAAGATACACTCATCTCACTTCCCCTAGTAGCTTCGCAGAAGAACTCTCACTCAGCATACTTTCCAGCTTCAAAGATAAAAACAAAACAGTTGCAGAACAGAATAATCATTTGAACAACAGCAACAATAATACACCCAATAGTAAAGATCTGAGGACTATAAGAATATACCTTAACATGATGAGAGTCTTGCCTATTCAGCTAGCAGTGTCCTCTTAAAGTCTAGTCTATGTTGTAAGCTGAGAGAATTTTTTTGAAATCTGATTATGTTTTCCCTCCCTTGTTTAAGCACAAAGGTAGTCCTTCATATGATCTGTATGCTGTAAGCATCTTGCTCTTACATTTCAGTTCTTATACATGAAATTTTTCATGCTATAGTAGTCTCATGCTTGGAAAGCACTTTTTCCTTTCTTCATTTAATTCCTACTGGTTTTTTCAGAGTTCAGCCTAAATACTCCTTCCTGAGAGATGCTTTCCTTAACAATCTAGATCACATGATTTTTAAGAAACAGACCATCATCAGATTCAGCGATTTACTATTAGGACTCACAAGGCCCAGAAGTTGATACACTCATGGTTATGGTTTATTAGGGCAAAAGGATACAAAGCAAAGTCACCAAGGGTGACATCCAGAGGAGAAAGGTGCATGAGTTCTTACATGAGTTCTCTCCTAGTGGAGTTGTATATTGTTGTTATTAGGTGCTGTCAAGTCATATCCGACTCATAGTGACCTTCATAGGGTTTTCAATGGCTGATTGTTTCGGGATTGCCTCTGGAGTGGATTGCCACATCCTTCTCCCATTTTTATGGTGCTGGGAATCAAACTCGAGACCTCAGAGACTGCAGAGCGGTGCTCTACCAACTGAGCTAAATCCCAGCCCTGGTGGAGTTGTATAGGAAATGCTTAATTCTGTGTGTGATATAATGTGCAAAGTACTTCCTATCAAGTAAGTTCACTCGAGCCTGGGAGTTTACAGTTGCAAAAGGCGCATATAATGCCTCTGTCCATGCCCTTGGACACTGAATTTCTGCTCCAGACTCGAAGAGGAAAAGCAAATGTTCATTATAAATCCCATTATTCATATATGCTTTCTAAAAAAACACTCGTAGCATATTTTTAAAATTTTTAATTGACACATAATTATATATATTATAGGGTACAATATAATAATTTAATACATGTGTACAACATGTAATGACCAAATCAGTGTAATCAGCATTTCCATCTCCTAAACATTTAACACCTGCAGCCGTACCACTGCGGCATCTGATCCTGTCAGATCTCAGAAACTAAGCTGGGTCAGGCCTGGATAGTACTTGGATGGGATACCACCTGGGCACACCAGGTGCTATAAGCTTGGGAGAAGGACCTGGCAACCCAGTCCCAAAACAATCAGCCATTGAAAACCCTATGAGTAGCAAGCAGAGAAGCACTAACAATAGTGTTTCATCTGTTGTACATAGGGTCATTATGAGTTGGACGTCAACTCGAAGGCACCTAACAACAACATTTAGCATCAAGAGCCATACTACCTTGGCATCAGATCTCATCAGATCTTGGAAGCTAGACAGGGTCAGGCCTAGTTAGTACTTGGATGGGAGACCATTCCTGAAACAATCAGACATCAAAAATGCTATAAATAACAAAGAAGCCCTAACAGTAGTGCTGGGTACAACACAGTGTTGAGTAGTGCTGCATTCTGTTGTACATAGAGAGGCTATGATTTGGAATTTACTCAAGAGCACCTAACAACAACAACAACAACAAACAAACAACATTTAGCATTTCTTTATCAGAAGCCTCTCTCCTAATTCTTTACAAATTATATCATAAATCATAAAATATAGTTACCCTACTAATCTGTGGAACAATGGAACTTATTCATCCTATCCAACTGTTTTGTGGTACTCCTTATCCAACCTGTATCACTTCTTGTTAATAACCACCATTCTCTACTAGTATGAAATCAACTTTTTTAGCTTCCAGGTAAGAGTGAGAACCTACAGTGTTTGTCTTTCTGTGCCTGGTATGTTTCACTTAACTTGATGTCCTCCAGTTCCATCCATGTAACTGCAAAGGACAGAATTTCATTCTTTTTTTATGGTGGTACTGGAGATTGAACCCAGGGCCTTGCATATGCCATGCAAACACTCACCCACTGAGCTGCTTCCCCAGCCCTTTCTCTGAACTTTTGCTACTTGCTTCATTTATAAATTTAAGGAAGCCGGCTATTGTGGTGCCCATCTGTAATTCCCACAAAGAGGACATGGAGACAGGTGGGTAACTAGTTCAAAGCCATTCTGGGCTACATAGTGAAACTGTCTCCACAGACTGAAAAAAAAAATTTAAGAGATTCCCTCTGATGTGTCTCAGTTATTACAGTTACTTTTGACTTATCCAGCCAGCCTTCCTGCTTATAAATTTAGCTTGCTTCCTCAGCATCAGGACAATATGAATTGAGACCACTTTTTGAGAATCAGGACAGTAGCAGCCCCAAGCAAATACCATATTCTTGAACATCAGAAATGCCAGACTCAGGAAAAATCAATTATTGATTAGCTACCATTCATATTTTCTGGACCACTTAAGTGACTTATGAATATTTATTCTATTCTTCCTTTCTATTATTCTTTAAATTATACTCATTGACTAGCTCTTACATGGATGTCTTTACTTGCAATAACAGATGTCTTTTCTGAAAATGTTTTATTAGAAAAAAGAAATCATGTTAGTAACCTCAGTACCTTAACTTGTATACTTTAAGCATTTCTGTTTTTTAACTTTTGTAGAAGAATGTCAGCTGGGTGAATCACACTGAGAAAATGAGGACAGTAATTTTTAAGGCTATTCTAGATATAAGAAGGTAGAAGGACCCAGCAACCCACTCCCAAAAAACAGTCAGCCATTGAAAACCCTATGAATAGCAGAGAAGCAATAACAATACTGTTTCACCTGTTGTACCTAGGGTTGCTATGAGTTGGACACCGACTGGACAGTACCTAACAACAACAAGATACAAGAAATAGATTTGTAAAGATTTCAGATTGTTTCTGAAAAAAAATCCTCAGTCCCCTCAGGTTGGGAGTGGAGGACAATCACTTCATGTGGGGAGGAATAGCTGGACTTCTAAGCCTTTTTGTTGTCCTCACCTTCTGGAGCATCCCATTTCTTGGGTCAGCCTTGGGTACTGATCCTCCTTTCTCTGCCACTCTCCTACTCTCAGCAGTCACTCCCTTTATAGCTCTGATCAGACTGAACTTGACAAGATGACCACTGACTGGAAATCCTGGAAATGTCAGTTCAGAGATTCTCTTACAAGTTGTATATTGTTGTTGTTAGGTGCTGTTGAGTTGGTGTCCAATTCATAGCAACCCTACATACAACAGGCAAAACAGTATTGTTAGTACTTCTCCATTATTCATAGGGTTTTCGATGGCTGATTGTTTTTTGGGAGTGGGTTGCCAGCTCCTTCTCCCAAGCCTACAGCATCTGATACTTCTAGGTGGTCTCCCATCCAAGTACCAAACAGACCCAACCTTGCTTAGCTTCTGAGAGCTGACAGGATTGGAAGTCACAATGGTACAGCTGCAGGCTACAAATAGCATAGGTGTTCCTAAAACATTTCTTCCATAATGACAGTGTTCCACTCTCATAAGGTCTCCTATTCAGTTGCCCAATTTTTAGACACCTTTGGGATGAATTTTTTTGAAGGAATTTGTACCAGAAATTGTCACAAGGTAATTTTATTGAGGTAGATTATACGTGATACAAAATTTACTCTTTTTCTGTTTTCCTTTTTGTTGGGCAGGGTCTTACTGTGTAGCCCAGGCTGGCCTTAAACTTTCCCTGTAGTCCAGGCTTATGTGAGCTCTTGGTTCTCCTACTTCAGTCTCTCATGTGCTAGAATTACAGATAGGTACTACCCTATCAGGGGCTGGGATTTAGCTCAGTTGGTAGAGCGCTGCATTGCAGTCTCTGAGGTCCCGAGTTCAATTCCCAGCACCGCAAAAGTGGGAGAAGGACCTGGCAATCCACTCCCAAGGCAATCCTGAAACAGCCATTGAAAACTCTGAGGGTCGCTATGAGTCGGATACTGACTCGATGGCACACAACAACAACAACTACTACCCTACTGGGCTGTTTTAACTTTTTAAGTGTGAAATTCACTGGTGTTAAGTACATTTACAATGTTGTATGTTCATCATGAGGTGCCTGCAGCTGTAGCCCTGTGGCATCCGATTCCGTCAGATCTCGGAAGCTAAGCAGAGTCGGGCCTGGTTAGTACCTGGATGGGAGACTGCCTGGGAACACCAGAAGCTGTAGGCTTGGGAGAAGGACCTGGCAACCCCCTCCCAAAAATCAATCTGCCATTGAAAACCCTATGAACAACAGAGAAGCACTGACAATAGTGTTTCCCCTGTTGTACAGAGGGTCGCTATGAGTCGGATACCAACTTGAGGGCACCTAACAACAACAACAACAGCAACAATGTTCATCATGACTATCTAGTTCTAAAATTTTTTATTCCAAATTGAAAATCTGTACCTACTAATAAATAACCATTCCCTTCTCCCATAATCCTCTAGTAAGCTCTATCTTATTTTCTACTTCTATTAATTTACCTATTTTTTTGGCAGGGGAGGTAGTTGTAGGGATTGACCCTGGGGCCTTGTACATGCTAGTCAAGTGGTCTACCACTGAGCTATATCCCTCACTTCAGTTTTCCTATTCTTGATACTTCTTATAAGTACATGTATTTTTCTTTTGGGTTTGCCTTATTTCACTTAACATTTTGTTTAAGTATTCTCTAATTCTGTACTACTTTGAAGAAGTATTTATTCAACTGCTTGCCAGTTTTCTTTCTTTTATTTTTCCCTCATTGTTTTCCATGAGTTACAGGAGGTATTTATATATTCTGGATATTAATCTATTCTCAGATAGATGTTTTGAAAATATTTCTCCCCATTCTCTACATTGCCTTTTGATTCTGTTAATGGCATCCATTGCATAAAAATATTTAATTTTCATTAAGTCCAACTTTTTTCATTGTTACCTGTGTTTTTGGTGTCATATCTAAGAAGTTGTTGATAAATCTCATATTAAGAAGTTGCTCCCTTCTATTTTCATTTGAATTTTATAGTTTTGGCTCTTAATTGCAGGTCGGTGACCCACTTTGAGGTAATTTTTGTCTATGGTGTGGAATGGGAGACCCACTTTATTCTGCTGCATGTGGGTATTTAGTTTTCCTAGCACCATTTGCTGGAAACACTTTTTCCCACTGACTAGTCTTGCCATTCTTATTTGGATATTGATTATTTTTTTGGATTTATATCTGGGCTGTCTGTGCCATCGGTCTGCAATCTGTCTTTATTTTCGTACCACAGTGTTTCCATTACTGTGACTGTGTAGTCAGTTTTAAAATCAGGAGATACGAGTTCTTCAACCAAGATTGTTGGTTTGTCATTAAATTTTAAACTTTTTCCTACTCAACTTTGGGATTGCCTCTTATTAGTAACAGTGAATTAAATTTGTTGAGCTCTGCATGTTAGGTATTGTACTCAACACTTAACATGGTTTTTCTCATTTTATTCTCACAGTAACCCCATATGAAAGATATTGTTACCATCCTCACTATACAGATGAGGAAACTGAGAAGGAAAGTGATTGATTTGAGCTCATACTCTTAACTATGATATTATACTACTACTATTTTATTAGCCTATTTTCATTGTATTAATGATAGATTTCATTATGATATATTCATATAAGTATATGATATACTTTAACCAATATTCGTACCCTATTATCTGTTATCCTCCTTCCGCCTTCCTGCTGGTCCCCTTCCCTTTACAAATAGGGCCCTTTCTATTTTTGTGTCTTAAATTTGTTTTTTAAATCTAGATTCAGTATATGAGACAAAACTTGAGTTTTTGCCTTTCTGAGTCTGGCTTATTTTGGTGTTAGGTACTCTGGAGTAGGGTCCAACTTAGTGACCCTATGTACAATGGAACAAAACACTCCCTGACATTGTGCTATGCCCAGCACTATGTCAGTACTTCTTTGCTATTCATAGGGTTTTCAATGGCTGGTTCTTTCAGGATTGTTCTCTGGAGTGGGCTGCCAAGTCCTTCTCTTATTTTTGTGGTGCTGGGGATAGAACCCCAGGGCTCACTGCAAAACAGCATTCTCTACCAATTGAGCTAAACCTGAGGATCTTTGCATACTTTGCAAGCACTCTACTACTGAGCTGCATCCTTAGCCCCTTTTTAAAATTTTTCTCTTTTTGTGGTACTGGGGGTTGAACCCAGGGCTTCGTGCCTGCATGCTTTGCAAGTGCTGGACCACTGAGCTATGCCCCCAGACCAATTTTTATTTTTATTCTTTTTTACTTTTTTACTTTTTTTGAGATGGGGTCTCACTAAATTACGCAGATTGCCTCTGGTCTCGAACCTGTAATCCTCTCACTTCTGCCTCCCGAGCCACTGGGATTACAGGCATGTGCCACAGTGCCCAGCGCTCAAATTTTTCATTTTGAGACAGGGTTCTTTTAAGTTACTCAGGTTGCCTCTGGCCTTGAACTTGTTGTAATCCTCCTGCCTCCAACTCCTGAATCACTAGAATTACACACATGTGCCAATATTCACCATTGTTGAATAGGCTATATTTTATCCAAAGTATGTTTTGGGTACCTTTGTCAAAAATCTGATGGCTATATTTGATGCCTGTTTATTTCTGGGTCTTCTACTCTGGTGGTCCCCAACCTTCTGGCACAAAGGACCAGTTTTGCAGAATACAGCTTTTCCATAGACTGGAGGTAAAGTTACAGTAATAATGTGAGTAGTAGAATGGCTGTAAATACAGTTGAAACTTCACTCAGTAGGGTCTGTTCACCTTCTGTTGTGTAGCCCAGTTCCTGATAGGCCAGAGACCAGTACTAGTCCTAGGCTTGGGGTTTTGGAAGCCTGTACTCTACTCTGTTGGTCTATCTGTCTGTCTTTGTGCTAATACCAAGGTCTTTTTGTTACTGTTGCTCTGTAGTATAATGTAAAAATGGGTATTATGAAACCTCCAATACTGCCGTTTTTGCTAAGAATTGCTTTGGCTATTCGTAGGTCTTTTTGTGTTTCCATATGTTAAGACATGTTTTATGGCCTAGAATGTATTCTGTTTTGGGGAAAGATCCATGAGCTGCTGAGAAGAATCTATATTCCGTAGTTGTTAGATGGAAGGTCTGTAGATGTCTCTTTAACCTGTAGTACTGTTTAACTCTGAGGTTTCTTTGTTAATTTTTTTTTTCTGGATGATATATCTATTGATGAGAATGTGGTTAAAGTCACCATTACTGTATCTGGACCTATCGGTCCTTTTATGTCAAGTAATGCTTTCTTTTTTATAGAATTGGGTACACCAACATTTAATATTTATGTATTTACAGTTGTTATGTCTTCTTGATGGATTGTTCCATTTATTAATGTATAGTGACCTTCTTTATCTCTTCTGACTAATTTTGGCCTGGGCTCTTCTTTATTTATATGAGTATACTCCTACCTGCCTTTTGTTCACCTTCCACTTGCTTGGAATATTCACTTTCATTCCATGTGTTTCTTTGCCCCTGAGGTATGTTTCTTGCAAATAACAGGTGACTTGACCTTGTTTTTTAATCCAGTGAACTAGTTTGCATCTTTTAATTGGAGAATTACGACCATTAACACTTAGAGTTATCATTGAAAGGTATTTACTGATTCCTGTTTGTGGATTTCTTTCCTGGTTGGTTTGAATACTTTTTGTTCTTCATATTCATCCTAGAGGTTTGCTGACCTATTAAGTTGATCATGTTTCATTCTTTCCTAATTCTCATTTGTTAATTATCCCTCTCATGAAATTTTTCCTTTCCTGAGCTTTCATGTTTGTGATTGTTTTTCTTCCTCTTCTGTTTTAAGGATTCCTTTAACTATCTCCTGTCATGCTGGCTTAGAGGTCATCAGTGTTCTAGTTTGTGCTCATCTTGGGAGGTCTATATTTTCCCATCTATCTTATAACATAACTTTGCTAGGTATAATAAACTTGTTTGGCAAGTATTTTCTTCTACCACTTGAGACATTTCATTCTGTGCTTTGCTGGCTTTAAATGTTTCTACTGAGAAGTGTGATGTTATTCTGGTGGGTTTACATTTCTGAGCTTTTTTCTCTTGAAGCTTTTAACATTGTTTTTTTGTTCTGTAGTCTTGGCATTTAAACTATAATGTGTAATAGAGAGGTTCTTTCCATGTCACTTGGAGTACTAAATGCAACTTGTGCTTGGATGTTCATTTCTTTGCCTAGATTTGTGAGATTTTCTGCTATAATTTTGTTGAGTAGGTTTTTTTTTATGTTTTTAGTTTTTATCTCGGCCCTTCCTACTCCATGGATTCCTAGGTTTTGTCTCTTTATCATGTCCTGGAGTTTCTTAATATTGGAGTCATGTTATTTATTTATTTTTGCTTTATTGAGGATCTGAATATAATACTTCCTCAGCCTTATTTTCTATCTTTGATAATTTTCTTGTTTAGTATAGTCTGTTAGTGATGCTTTCTAAGGTGTTTTTTGTTTAATTGATTGCATCTTTCATTTCCAACATTTCTGTTTGGGCTGTATTTTTCTTTTTTTCTTTCTTTTCTTCTTCTTCTTCTTTTTTTTTTTTTTAACACATTCAGTTTCTTTCCTGAATTTCTCATCTGTTTCTGACTTCTTATGCAGGGCCAGAATTATCTTCTATATTCATTCTTATGCTTGTTCATATCCTCTTTGAGGTCACTGATCATTTTTAAAACTAGACTTTTGAGTTATTTGTCCAACATTTCCACTGTTTCAGTATATTTTTATTCAATTATTGAGGAATTAGGATGTTTTGGAGAAGTTACGTTTCCTTGCTTTTTTCATGTTTCTTTGTTAATATTTGTAAATCTATTGGGATGAATGTCTTTTTTGGTTTTATTTGGGTTTTCCTTAGTGAACAACCTTCTCTTCAGGGCTCAATCCCCAGTACCATTCAAGGAGGAGAAGAAAAACCACTGTAAGAGCAACACCACCAAACCAAACTAGACATAGAAATACAATTAAAATCGATTAAAGCTAACTACTACATTACCCAATGTCCACAGAAAAAAATATGGCAAAAATATTGTAGAGTACACTATGCAATTAAAAAGTAATTAAGATGAAAGTAAAAATAATGAAGTAAAAGAGGAGGGCTGAGAAGGGGGAGAAAGAAATAATAACAAGAAAAGAAAGGAAAAAGAAGAAAAGATAAGAATATTGGGAGAAGGGAGAGAAAAGAGCAAGAATTTAAAATATCTGTTTATATAATGAAGAAAAAATTTGATAAATGTTAGAAGCGGAATAAAAATATTTAAAAGGTTTGTTTTTAAAAAGATGAAAACAGTGCCAGATGTGGTGGTACACGCCAGTAATCCTAGTGGCTCGGGAGGTGGAGGCAGGAGGATCACAAGTTCGAGACCAGATGCAGTCTGCATAACTTAGTAAAACCTTGTCTCAAAAAGTGAAAAAATGGGCTGGGGCACAGCTCAGTGGTTCAGCACTTGCAAAGCGTGCAGGCACAAGGCCCTAGGTTCAAACCCCAGAATTGCAAAAAAAAAAAAAAAAAAAAAGATGAAATAAAGTAAAAAATGCTAAAAGTATAGTATAAGAAAGACAGTACAAAGGATGAAAAATAAAGTATTAAAGTGACTTCTCAGTAAGATAAATTTGTTACGAAGATTTGTTGTTAGGTGCCCTCAAGTCTTAGCCTACTCATAGCAACCATCATTGGGTTTTCAATGGCTGATTGTTTCAGGATTCCCTCTGGAGTGGATTGCCATGTCCTTCTCCCATTTTTGTGGTACCAGGCTGTGGTTTAGCTCAGTTGGTAGAGTGCCACGCTACCCTCTCTGAGGACCCAGGTTTGATCCTCAGCAGCACAAAAGATGGGGAAGGATGTGGCAATCCACTCCTGAAGCAATCCTGAAACAATCAGCCATTGAAAACCCCATGAGGGTTGCTATGAGTTGGACCCGACCTGGCAACACCTAATAACAACAACAAATAGGGTTCCAACAAAGTGGGTTCCATAATATTGGAGTCTGCCAGATGGAGCGGCTAGTCAGTTAAAGTTGGAATCTCTTGTCCTTCCTCCTATTCAGGCTGGTGCTGAGCCGACTGGCCAAGGATTAGCTATCTACTGGGGTCCATTCACTTTAGGAATTTCTGTTCTTTGCATACCAGGAGTTGCTAGTACCCCTAGAGACTCCTCCGTTTGTATATTTTCTTCAGTTTTTGTATTTGTTTCAGGTAGGATGGTTAATCTGAGTTACCCCATCTTGATTAGAAATGGACATATCCGGTCTTGATTTTATTATTTAACTTTTATAAGCCATTTTATTTTCCTTATGTGTGAGCCTTTAAGAGAGGAGTTGCAGGACCTCATTAACTGCAGATAAAATACTTGTCTCATGTGGATAAAGAGTAATTTTTATAGTTTTAATTTGTGAGATGAAAAACACATGTGTGAAAGGAGTCAGTTGTTTTGGGTGGAAGGCTCATTGTAAAAAGCAGTGGAAGTATAAAATTGTATATAATGTGTTCCTTAATTTAGAAAATGTTGAACTGGATTTTTGTATTTAATGGGAAATACAGAAAGCTGATATATGTTTTTACCTGTCATTTAACATAGTAAAAATCTGGTTTTGGAAATGATGTAACTGTTATCCTACTATAGCGTTCACAGACTTCTGGATTCTTTTTTAGTGGATTAATGACTTAGAAAATGATGGTTTGTACGTTACATGGCCTACAAGTTGCAAGGAACTTCTTAAGCCAATATTCCCTGGAAATATACCTCCTATACGGCGTAATTTTCATAATTTGGTGAGTTTTATGTTTTGATTATTCTATACATATTTTATAAATAAAGAAACTTTCTTTTTGGATTATCCTTCAGTAGGTAAATAGGTTATAAGGAAGAATTTGCTTGATGCAACAAGCTTGAAATGATATGGCTGACTGTGCATTAAAAGCTAGTAATGTCATGTATTTTGTAAGCTATTATTCAGCCTTTGTGTAGTTTTATAATACCATTAATTTTACATTATCTCATAGGAAATTATAATAGAATTTTTCTTTGTTCTGTATAATAAAGAACTGGTATACCACTGTGGCATCGATACCACCAGATCTTAGAAGCTAAGCAGGGTCGGGCCTAGTTAGTAATTGGATTGCAGACCACCTGGGAATACCAGGTATTATAGGCTTGGTAGAAGGACAGCAACTCACTCTCAAAAAAACAATCAGCTATTAAATACCTATGAGTAGCAGAGAAGCACTAACAATACTGTTTCTCCTGTTGTACATATAGTCACTGTGAGTTGGACTCTGTCTTGATTGCACCTAACAACAATGATTAAAAGTTAGTTTATTTCAGGGAAAAATGCGTACTTATTAATATTTATGTGTATAGGTTCATTATTGCAATACCAAATATCTAAAAACATTATTGGAATTTTGGAATGTGTTGGGAAACATGCTGTTGTTGTTGTTGTTGTTGTTGTTGTTGTTGTTGTTGTTAGGTGCCATCGAGTCGAGTCCGACTCATAGTGACCCTATGTACAACAGATGGAAACACTTGCCGATTCTGTGCCAGGCAAATGATCTTATTTATGTTTAAGCCCATTGTTGTAGACATTGTGTCAATCCATATGGTGGAGGGTTTTCCTCTTTTGTGTTGACCTGCCACTCTCCCAAACATGATGTCCTTCTCCAGGGATTGATCTCTCTTGACTGCATATCCGAAATATGTAAGACGCAGTCTGGCCATTCTTGCTTCCAAGGAGCACTCTGGTTGCACTTCTTCTAGGACATATTTGTTGGTTCTTTTGGCAGTCCATGGTATATTCAATAGACGTCTCCAGCACCACAATTCAAAAGCATCAATTCTTTTTCTGTCTCTCTTGTTCAGTGTCCAGCTTTCACAACCATATGATGCCACTGAAAATACCATGGCATGAGTCAGACGCACCTTCGTCTTCAATGTGACATCTTTGCTTTTCAATACTCTAAA
>VMDO01029461.1:0-22607 GCA_007922755.1 Pedetes capensis | reverse complement strand
GATTTGTCTTTTTGTTTTAGTCATTATCTTTATTATTATGAATATATAAAATAACTATTTTTCTTTCTTTTGACAATAATTATCCCTACTTTGAGCAAAGATAAAATTGTGTTCTACTTCATTTATTTTCTTCTTAATCTCTTCTCTGCTTCATAATTTTTGTCAATAATATTAAGATTATGAATATTTACTTTTATACTTATAAGCTTCCTATCATTGTATTCCTTTGACTCCTAACTAGGAGAGCGCTTTTGTAATCATTGAAATTATCTACCATTTTCTTTCTTCTCTCCATCCCGACTTAGGTTGGCTATATCATTTCTACAGTTAGAGGCATATAATTTTACATTCTATTCTGTTGTTGCTGAAGTTTAGCTCAGATGGTAGAGTGCCATACTGCACTCTCTGAGGACCCAGGTTCGATCCCCAGCACTGCAAAAACAGAAGGGTGTGGCAATCCGCTCCTGAAACAATCAGCCATTGAAAACTCTGTGAGGGTTACTATGAGCCAGACCCAACTTGACTCAATGGCACCTAACAACAACAATTCTGTCACTGTACATTCATGTATGTTTGAGTCTTGGCTTTATTTTTACATATATTCATGGGTCCCCACAAATTATTTTTCATAATTTCCTCATTTCTTCATTGAAATTAATTTTCCAATAGTTTTCTCAAGGAAGAATCATAAGAAAAATATTTTTTAGTTTCTTAGTATATTTAAAATTGTTAACCCGTAGTCTTTATATGTGGAGAACAACTTGATTGAATAAAAAATCCTTGGCACACAGTCTTCCTTTGAGTATTTTGCAGCTCTTCTCAACTTCCTGTTCCTGTAGAGAAATCTATGGATTGCATTTTTGTCCTTTAATAAGTGTCCTGCTCTTTTTATACTACTGCCCTAAAGATTCATTCTTCATCTTTAAAGTTCAAGAAATTTATTATGCTTGGTCCAAATATTGAATTTAATAGGTCAGTTTTGTTTGTTTGTTGTTGTTGTTTTCTAGATGAAGTAAATTCTTGCAATCTGTATGTTTGCATTTTTGTTTATGTTTGTTTATTTTAATTTCTTTTTTACTTATCTCAGGAAAGCCTTTTGGGATTATATTTTAACTTCTTTTCTGTTCTATTGTTTTGATTTTATTTTTCAGATTCTGCAGTCATGCATCCTTTAGATATCAGTTATCTTCTATAATGCCTTTTTTCTTCAATCCATTAAAACTTTTTCTTTAATTCAGCATTATTTTTCTTCTATTTGCTGAGCTGTTTTTTAAATTTTTTTAATTTTTTGTGATTAGGAATTATATTTCTTTCCTGGTTTTATGAAACATACAGGTTGTGGTTCTTTTGACATTTTTTCAAAACTGGCAAATTTTGACTGATTCCAGAGAAGAGATGATATTTGATGGAGTCACGTTTGTAGAAGGAATCCCTCTAAGTATTTAAATTAAAATCAGTAATGAGATAAGGCTACCTTCTACCACCACTATTTAAATTTTTACTGCAGATCCTGTCAAATAGTAAGGAACGGGGGAAAAATGCTACAAAGATTGGAAAAGAAAAGATAAACGGTCATTATTCACAAGTGTTCACAAATCCATGACTTTCTACAGAGAAACCCAAACCAATTTACTTATAAATTATTAAAATTAATGAGTTTTAAAAGAAGCTAGATAAAATATTAATATAGAAATATCAGTTTTACATCCATACAAAACAATACAAAAATACAACTCAAAAAGTTTACAAAAGCCACATAACTTTTAAGTTACCTAAGAATAATTCTTAAAAATAAAAAGAGGTAAAAAAACATAAATATAAAAATCATAAAAGACCATAGAACAACATTAATTAGATCCTGAGAGAAAGTCATATATATAATTTTTAATACCATGAAAAGGTCACACTTGCCTCATTTTGAGTTAAAGTTTTAAGATAGTTAAGAGTGTAGTTGGATTTCATAAGCAACTGAATAAACTAGTACTAAACTGTATATAGAATAAAAGAGAGTGAAATAGAGTCAACACAACCCTAAAGAAAAAGAGAAAACATGAGGAGTCTTGTTCTACAAGTGATGAAGGTATATATTTGTGCCAACATAGTACAATGTTAAATTGGCATGGAGTTAGACAGATATCCAGCAAAACAGAATACCAAGGCTAAAAACATGCCTGTGTATATACATTTGTTATAAGACAGAGGTTGTATTGTATATAATTGGGTAAATGAAGGACTATTCAATAAATGGGACTGATGTTATTGGTTGTCTATAGAAAAAAGAGGGCTGGGATTTGGCTCCGTGGGTAGAGCACTGCGCTGCAGTCTCTGAGGTCCCAAGTTCAATTCCTAGCACCACAAAAATGGGACAAGGGCCTGGCAATCCACTCCCAAGCCAATCCCAAAGCACTCAGCCATTGAAAACCCTATGAGGGTCGCTATGAGTCGGATACCGACATCGAGTCAGTACCTAACAACAACAACATAGAAAAAAGATGAAGTCTAATGGATTTCTACTTCAATTCTAGGTACTTTGACCTCCATGTGAAGGTACATGCTTTAAAAACTTAGAAGGCAATGTATAAGAACAAGAACTTGGAATAAGAAATGACCTTCTGGTGCTAAGAATGTAGCTTAGTGGTAAGGTACTTCCTAACGTGAAACCTTGAGTTTTTATCCCCAGGAACACACACACACACACACACACACACACACACACACACACACACACACAGAGAGAGAGAAAGAGAGAGAGAGAGAGAGAGAGAGAGAATTCCTAAATGAGACAAAAAATTACTAAGCATAAAAGAAAATTAAATTATAAAATTAAAATTAAGAACTTCATTAAATGGCATGATTAAACAGAAAATATTCTCACACATTTAGCCAATAAATGTTTATTCCTATAAATCAATAGAAAGACCAATGTATGGAACTATATGCAAAAAAGAAAATTGCAGAAAATTACATACAGTACACAAGCACTTTTAATAAAGCTCTAAGACAAGCAATAGAAAATAAGATCTGCTTACAGTTGCACATATTTGGAGTAAAAATATTATTTAAAGAAAGAAAATTTAAAAATGAAAATCTGTACTGGTTACCTATAAGAGAAAGCAATTTTTGTTGTCATTAGGTGCCAAGGAGTCAAATTCGACTCATGGTGACCCTATGTACAACAGAATGAAACACTGTGCCATGCACATGATCTTTTTATGTTTGAGCCACTAAGTTTCTTCTTGTTTTGAGTCATGCAACATCAGCAAAAAGAGGTCCCAAGGACTTTACTCCATTCTCATCATTAAGGATGACTATACTTTGAAAAGGCAATGCTTACCCAGTCATTTCTTGAATGCTTTTCAGCCTGGAGGGCTCGTTTTCTGGCAATATATCTGACAGTGTTTTTCTGGTGTTCATCAGGTATTCCATGGGATTGTTTCTGGAGTGGACTGTTGGATTCTTCTCCCTAGTCTTTCCTGGTCTGGAAGCGCAACTGAAACCTGTCTTCCATGGGTGGCCCTGCTGGTATCTGAAATACTGGTGACATAGCCTTCAGCATCACAGCAAAATGCAAGCCCTTACAGCCCAACAAGCTTACAGACATGTAGGAAAAGAGAAAGCAATAGAGAAAGACAAATAGAAGTACATAGATGAATAAAATAGTTTGATGATTTTAAGTTCTTTATTTGGGTAATGGCTTCATGGTGTTCTTAAGAATTAAAAAATTGCTAAAAATATTATACATATTTATGTCTTAAATATCTGTTACCTATACCTTTCTTGGGCTGGGATTTAGCTCAGTTGGTAGAGCACTGTGCTGCAGTCTCTGAGGTTCTGAGTTCAATTCCCAGCACTGCAAAAATGAGAGAAGGACCTGGCAATCCACTCCCAAGGCAATCCCGAAACAGTCAGCCATTGAAAACCCTGTGAGGGTCACTATGAGTCAGATACTGACTCGACGGCACCTAACAACAACAACAACATACCTTTCTTGACTGCAGTATTTGATCCCATCAGATCTTGGAAGCTATGCAGGGTTGGACATGGTTAATACTTGGATGGGAGACTGCCTGGGAACACCAGGTGCTGTAGATTTGTGAGAAGGACCCAGCAACCTACTCCCAAAAAAGAAGCAGCCATTGAAAACTCTATGGACAGCAGAGAATCAAGGACAATTGTGTTTCATCTATTGTATGTAGGGTTGCTATGAGTCAGATACCAACTTGACGGAAACAATCAACAACAACAACAACAACATATCTTTCTTAAAATCAACTTTATATTTGAAATAAAATGTACACATAGAAAATGCATAAATTATAAGTGTATATATCAGCAAATTATCACATCCGTGTAACCAGAACCTAGGTTCAAAAACTAGGGCATTTCCACACACCATAGAGCCCCTCATCACTACTCTTTCTACCCAAATATTATTTGGGGAAGGTTTGAACCCTGCACCTCACGTGTGGCAGGCCAGTGCTGTACTACTGAGACAGATCCCCAGTCCCTCTTTTATTTATTTTATTCTGAGACAAGGTCTCAGTAAGTTGCATAGGCTACCTCTGACCTGAAACTTGAGATCCTCTTGCCTCAGCCTCCCAAGTTGCTGGTATTACAAATGTGCAGGAAGGCACCTGGCTCAAATATTCTTTTGCATGGATGCAATTTTGCATATAAATTAACAAAAAAGTTTAAGAAAAGAGGGCATGTTTCTGTTAATGTCAATTATTTCTAGGAAGATTTTCGTTTTCATCCAGGTAGAAAATTTCATATTATAAAGGAGGAAGAGGACATCTGCATGGCCTACAAATCAAACTACTACACCTTAACAGAGAAAAAGTTGGTAAAATATAATAAAAGTGCCTTAATATTTCCTGTGAAACTATTACTACAGGTTAGTCACAAGAAAAATCCTCTTATTAAATGTGAGCCTTTTGCTTGAGAGATCATCAATATTTGAGCACTCTATATTATACCTCAGAGTATTCTTTCTTAAAATGTGTCTATGCCTTAGTTTATTTAGTCATCTTTAAGCAAGCTCCACTCTTCACACAACTTTATCATCTGGGTGTTTCCCTCTGGGCATATGGCATTTTGAAAATGCCTATCTTAAGAACATGGTAGCAATAACTGAATATAACATATTAGCTGTGTTCTGACCATTGCAGCATTTACTGAAACTATTCCCTTCTAGGCACTGCACTACTACTAAGGTAGCATTAAATTACATTAACTATGTTTTTATATCAGCCTTGTAAATGTACTGGCTATTATAAACCATCAAGTCCATTTTCACATAAAATTTACCATGATTTTAACCTTTGTTATTCTGTTCCTACTGAAATAATTATTTTCTTATATCTATGCCTTGTTACATTGCATTATTGTCTATCTTTTTTCTCTCTTTAGTACTTGGGAGATGAACCAAGGACCTTGTACATGCTAGGAAAATGCTATATCACTGAGCTGCATCACCATCCACTTTTTTATTTTTTTATTTTAAGACAGAGTCTCCCTAAGTTATGCAGGCTGCCTCTAGCCTCAAACTTGTGATCCTCCTGCCTTAGCCTCCTAAGTTGCTGTAATTACAGACATGTACCACCTAGCTTGACGTACTATCTTTGATTGTCTTTCTTCCATTGTTTTTGTTTGGGAGACTGAGTCCTATAGTCTTAGATCTCTATAGTGACAGCTTTCAAGTTAAAAAAATTACATATATTATTTTTGTGACATCCCCTAAGATAGTACCACGTCCTTGTTCCCAATCAAAAATTACATAAAGTAGAAATCAGAGTCACAGGCAATATTTTCTAATTCAGGTTTATTAAGCAGCAGATCTTATACCTGAGTTGATGTATTTTAGAGCAAAGAGTTCACATCACTGACCTCAAGTTTCCCTCTCAAACTAGACTGAGTTAGACTAATTAAAATTAGATTTGAAAAAGACATTAACTGTAAAGACTTAGAATGGAGAAAATTGCCCTGAGAAGAAGTTTAAGGATAGAACTTGACAGAAAATCACTCTGCTTTCATAAGTAAGTGCTAACAAAATTGATGATTCAAAAAATCATGCAAAGAGAATTATAATACACATTTTGATACCATAAATCGAGACACACATGTCAAGTAAAATAATTAGATTACCTTGGCTTCAATTTGGGAAATTGTCAAAGGTTTCACAGCCCTCTTCACTTGTTATGTGACTCTCATGCTGATGTTTCTAAACATTGCAAAAAAGAAAGCAGATTGTGGTTGGCCAAATTTGTCTGGCTATACTGAGAGAAAGCCTGAGAAGTCATGCACCACGTTCCTCATAGGAGCTGTTAAAAGGAAATGTGGGCCAGGAATAGAATTCTGGAGATATGTTCAGAGGGCAAGTCTGTGTACATGAACTGTGACAAAATAGGTGTTCCGAATATCTTATTTGGGTAACTTTACAGTAGATATGCATGAATGACTGCAATTATCTTCATTTGTGACTTTATCAGTCATCCAAGAACTAAAGGTGGTAGTTGACTCCACGAGGTACAGAAATGTAACTTGAAAACTAAATAGTGTCCATTAAATAGTGCCAACTAAATAGTGATACTTAAAAGAATTATAGTATACCAGGATGGTTCTCATCATTTGAACATAAAATGTCCCCCAAAGGTCATGTGCTTTAATTTCTGGTCTCCAGCTGGTGGCATTACCCTGAAAGGTTATGAAACTTTTCGAGGTTGGATTTTTGCTTTGCAGAAGTAGCTCCCTCAGGGAGGGCCTTTGGAAGTTTTTACCCCAGACTCACAGACCAGGTACCTCTCTGTTCTTTGAGTGCCATGATGCCATGCTGTGAATTCCTTTACTACAGGCCCTGCTGCCTCCACCACCATACCTGCTCTGCTGCCATGGTGGAATGATTCTCTTACTGTTGAGCTCCCAATTATCCTCTTCCCCCATAAGTTTGTTTGAGTTGGTTTTTCTGCTACAGTGATTACAGTTGACTAATACAATAGCCAATAAATAAAAACTAATATGTTTCCTTGGTCAGGTCATTTCACCTTTTCATGCCTTTAATTAGCATTTGTAAAATAAAGTGAGAAAAAATATTTTTAATCTAAGCAAACGTGCAAAGAACCTCACAATATATGCAGATAAAACTGATTGGAAAACCATTATCTCCATAGATAGAATGCTAAGCCCCAAATAGTGAGTAAAATAAAATAAAAACTAAAATTCTACTGGAATAGATTCATTGAGCTCTAAAATATCAAGCTGCTTTCAGTAAATAGAAATTAGGCTAAAGACTGTAAGCATTATGTAATTCTGTAGGAACTGACATAAACAGTTGTAGATAGTATCAGATTTGTATGCAGAAAGCAACTTCTGTCAGCTATATGCATTAAGAGAAAAAAAATTAAAAAAATCAAAAAACCACTGCAGGCAAATTGGAAATTGTTATCTAAGAAAGACCAGTAAGAACCTGAGCCAGCAAAGTGGCCTATCCTGAGAGGTATTCCATCTTTGCCAAGTGCATTCATTCATTTCATTCATTGTGACACTCTTCTATCCAAATGTTTTGTGTGTGTGTGTATGCAATTTCTAGTATCATCAGCAAATCCTGAAACTAGATTTACCATTTCATTTCTGTTTTCTTTAAGGCTTTATCTTTTCAGAGAAGTTGTACATTTTAGCAAATTAAGCAGATGGTATACAGATCTCCATAATGTTTTAGAGCAGAAAGAAAAATATTATTATTAGCTTTCAAATAACCAGAATTTTCCATTAAAAAATATTCCCATTTTGATGGCTAGAAAAGTGAAATAAAAGAGAAAGTTAGGATATGTAGGCTCCATTTGCATTGAGTTTCTTGACTTATCTGAGACATGAATATGTTCCAACATATTAACTTACATCCTCCCCGTTTGAGTTTTCATGATGTCTACAGGAAACAGAGCCGGGATTCAGCCAGGAATTACATCTGTGAGGTCTGAGCAATTCACGTACACCAAGATTCCAGGAAAGACAGCCGGATCTGTTTCCCTATCCATTGCCAGGGGCATTGGCAGATTCTGTTTAATACCAGCAGGGCCACCTGGACCCCTGAGAAGTCCCACTTAATTAAGATATTACCTCCCAAAACACTGAAGACAGGTTCCTAAATTCATATGTTGAGAGTGAAATGAGAATTTCCTCATTGAGGCATTTGAAATCCCATTTCCACTCCCTTTTGTGTACCACAACCTGCACTGCGTAAAGTGTCAGCCCAACCTTGCTAACTTTGTTAAAGGGAGGGCCAAGAACAACATTCAACCCATTATAAAAGAAAGGGAAGAGACTCTGAGTGATTATAGAATTCTTATAATGTGCATAGCGTTATTATGGCATTCTGCCCAGGGCTCATCAAAGATAAATGAGGTTTGAAGAGTGGGGGTTTTATGTTAAACTTAATAGACATTCCCTTTCTTTCTTTAAAGAAAAAAAAAACAGCAAGGGAATGGAAAAGATATCAAAGCAATTTTTCTATAAATCTATATAAAAATGAATTTCAGAGTCAACTTTTCTGTTTTATTACCTACGGTGTTTTTATTTTTTTGGAAGCTGAAAGTGAACATAATTCAATGCCTTTCAAATTGCTTTGGAGAAATATAATGAATCCAATATATATGGAAAAGTTTATAGGATTTTTTTTTCCCAAAAATATATACAACTCTGAAATCATTCTTGGATATTAAGATTGTTTAAAAATTTTTTTCTTCAATGTTTTTTACAGGTATTTCATTCCTAGACACTTAGTAATTTATAATTCTAAAGTTCAATAACAGGAGACAAAGTTTGATGTTTTGACTATAAGAACCTCTTGTCTTTTCAAAAATACTATTTTTAAAATCCTTATCTTAAATTTAAATGTAATAGTAATCTCTCATTTCAGCTGCTGTGGCTAAGAATGTTGATGGAAAGTTTAAAGGTGAGTATGCCCATTAATATTGCCTCAGAATGTACTCCTTTTGTGTGAAATTATATTTTTATAACACTTCTCTGGTTTCATTTGAATCAGCTCTATTGAAAATCATCTTGAACCCAATTTTTATCCAGAAACTGCCTCTCAGTGCACATTACTCTGGCAATTGTTATGGATTTGTTAGTTCAGCTTTTCAAGAAGGTTATTTCAATACACAAGGAGGTTACCAGAGTGTACTTGTGACTATGTCAAAGTTAAACAAATTCAAAGTTTCCCAGTTCCATAGTAGTTAAGTCTCCATTACAAAACCAATACTTTAAAAAAATTTCAAAGTTTACAGTTCCGAAAATTATTGTGTTTACGCAACCATGGATTCCAAGGAAAATTTCTTTTGGTAGAAGACACTCATGAGTCTAGATAAATTCCTCTGACCTGAGAGTCTGGATTAATGGTCCTAATTTTTTCCCAACTAAACACTGAGTTCATTACTACATAATTGGTACATCATGTATAAAAATAAATACCGGTTACCAGATGCAAACAATTGACATATAAAATCATCCACTCTCCTTATCTCTTGTACCCAAGAGAATGTTTTTGTACTGGGTCAGGAAAAGATATTTCCCCTGGTTTTCTTCATTTACCTAAATTGAAATTGCCTCGCAGAGTGGGAGGTGGGAATTAATAGACATTGGCGAGAACACAGTAAAACTCCAGTGCTTTATATCTTATACCAAATCATTAGCACAGCAAGGAAAACTTTAAATAGATGTTAAGGAATTGAAAAACATTTACTCCCTTGTAAGTCACCCTCCTCTAAATGTGCAGAACAAAGTTGGCAGCTATTCAGTGGTGCTAATGGTATTGAAACTATCCCAAATTTAGAAGACTACTGCCTATGTGACTAACAGGATCCTTCCCTCTGGACTAAACCAATGTTTCCCCACCTTGCCTACACATTAGAATTATCTAGGGAGCCTGTGGCATAATGGATCACTGCTGGAGAAAGGGAATGTTATTAAAGTTCGACAAGTAACCCTAATGTGCAAGGATGGGAAAGTGAACAGATTGGAAATAGAGCAGAAATTTTTCAAAATTTTAACGCTCAGAACATGCATTCGGGCACTCATCACTTTCCCTACACAGAATAGCATCCCTCTAGAAAAAGGAAATGTTTTTCCAGAATGCATAGGAAGAAAATGATTGCCTTGGGAGGTTGAAACCTGGCAGGTAGTAGGAAAATTTGCCCACTTCTGGCTAGTGCGTCTGACGTAGCATTGGACAGTTCCCTCATCTGATTTGGAATTGTTTCATTCTTGCTTCCTGCAGACTCTTAATATCTCCACATCACCCACCCAATCCAGACATTTTATAATCTACCCCACCCCTACCCAGCACTGTAGGCTCCTCTCCCCCTGCTGTACCTTTGGTTATTCTTCCATCTCTTTATCTCCTTCCTAGAAAACATAATTTAATATTCAAAAGATGTCATGAGTTGAAATAAAATACAATGGCATTCAAACATACCTGGTACACAGACGGTTCTAACTTTATTGCTTTACTGCACCGCTTAACCCATCATCATACATTTTTTTCCTGTCTTGATCATTTTAAAAAGAAAATCTATTCTCTCTCTTCTCTTTCTGGTTAAAGTTTATTCTAAGAGCGTAAGGAAAAAGGTGAAAAGGAATTGCCTCAGTTTCTGTTTTCTATCCCACTTCAATTTCTTAGTTCAAGGGCCAAAGCATCACATGAACAGAAGTCAAAAAAAAAAAAAAAAAAAGTTTCCCTGCTTCAGGACCCAGTCTGTTTTATAAGTGAAAGGTTGTTGGAGTTAAAATGAAATGTGCAAAATTAGAAATACAGAAACTATTATGTTATTGACATCTGGCGATTTAAATTTTTCTGTTAAGAAATAGGTGAGATTTGGATGCTATTTTCTAAAAATGCTACTTTGGAAAGAAGTAGAATTTGTAAAATTGAACACTGAAATTCAGTGGCTATTTGAATTCTCAAGGCTATACTAATTCTTTTATTGACAAAACTAGAAAGAAAATCCCTATATTCTTGTACTTGCTTATATATTTAATTTTAAGCAGTGGTTTTTCTAAAAATATCATAGTAAGCAGTCCTTTAGAAAGCATAATGTTTTTGGCAGGAATATACTTAAAATTTTAGTAAGATAGGTATTTAACTATAATGTGTGTGTGTGTGTGCACGAGTGTGTGTGTGTGTGTGTGTGTGTGTGTGTGTGTGTTGGGATGAGAGGTCACAAAAGAGAGTTGAGTAGGAAATGATCCTCTCTGAAGAGACAGAAGCTAGACTGCTTGATCACTCAGTGCATCAAGTTCATGGTGCAAATGAAAATTCTTCATGTATTTACTTATTTAAAATCACCTCAGGGTGCAGACTCAAGCAGTAAGAATTAAGTAGACTATACAAAATAGAACACCAATGATCAAGAACAATTCGATTCAGCCAAATATGCATTTTTAAATATCTTTCCCTATCATCTTAAAAATGAGTCTAAAATCCATCTGCCCAACCAGCAAAAACAACAAATATCATTCATCCTACCTGTTCTCTAACTCATTTTTGTATGTATGTAGTACATGTGCACACATATTTCTGTGTGTCTGTGTTTGGTGTGGGTATATGCCTCAACTCCTCCAGCTGTAATTTATAAATACAAAGAAAATACTTTTTACCCTCCCTCAAAGGACCACAGACAGAATTATTTAAAAAGATAACACACTATTTGACCTTTGACTTTGACAGATAAAAATAATTTTATTTTATTTTGTATATGTGTATGTGTGTAAACGTATGTATAGATATGTGCATAGCTGTAAATAGATGTTTTGTATCTCCAAAATACTATATTTTATGGCCTGAGTTTGTGAACTTCTCCAAGAAATTCTTCAATAATATGAACTTGCTTAACTGCTAGCCTATGTGTAGCTCTATGCTAAAACTATTTTTACAAAGTGTTGGTAGTGCTGCTCAGTGGTGGAGTGTATACTCAGCATGTGCAATGCCCTGGGTTCATTCTCCAGCCCAAAGAAAAACATATATATGACTGGGTACAAAAAGCTTATTGAGCTATCCAAATGTCTCTTAGTACTGATTGTCGCTTGAATGAAATATAATTTATGTTTTCATTGTGAGACTCTACATTTTGATGGATGCAGGCCCACTGTATCTACCACTCACACAAATCCAACCTAAAAGAAGAGGAGATGGAAGAGAAAAATAACCACAAGATGTACTATTTCCATGTGGTTTGTGCAGTTTCTCAAGCATGCTATTGTTTGCCATGATCACCATAAAAAAGACACAGAATGGTGATATCGGTCATCTACCCAAAAGCAGATTTAGGTTTCACATCGTGATAAATGGTTTGGTCAGCAAGTTAGGAAGGAAGAGGAAGCTTTGCCTCCACAGAGTTAGGGCTTCTCTGGGTGCAGAGATTAAGTGAGAGCTCAACAGTCATGGGCAGAATGGATTGAGATGTGTCAGACATTTCCACTCCACTGAAGGGCATGAATACAAGACCTGTGGCCTTTCCAACAACTATGTCCTACTATTTTTATTATCTCGTTAATTCTACCAGTTTCCTTATGAGGCTTTTATGTGCTGTTATTAGATCTGTTTTACTGGAGGACAAACCCTAGGAAATGGGAAGTGAAATTGTGTGTTTGAAGTCATGTGAGTCATCAGCTAGGCCTTGAATGAGCATCCTATGCATCTTTCAGGCTAATGTTCATGTCTGTGGCACGTCTGATAACAGAAGTCGTGGGCTGTTTGGACCTTAGACCCAGTTTTCCGCAAGTAGATCAATTTTATTTTTCAAAAATACTAATGTATTAGAAATTAGTTACAAATGAGTAAGCATCATGCATGGCTCCCTAAACCAATTAATATGTCAGGTCTAATTTACTGTTAGACAAATAATTTGAAAAATTTGCAAAAGAGCAGCAAAAGAATTTAATCTCTGCAATTAGGCAGAGATTTCTGTGAATTCTTGATATGCTTTGAGGTTGCTCCTATGAAAGAACTACCTTTTTTTTTTTTCTGCTCCTTGTTTGCAGCAAAAGGCAATGCTGGGAGAAGACAAGAAAAGAGAATGCTGAGAAATTCTGTGGGTTCCAAATCCCAATATCCCACGAAATTTAGGAGGTGCTCAAGCCACTAGGTTGATAAGCAAGGCAAGAAATCTGGAGAGTTATCTAACCTGATCCTTGGAATTGGAGGTTCCAGAAGGTAGTAAGACATTTTCCTTGATTCTTACATAAATTTATTCCACAGTTAGTTTATTTTAATCCTATTGAATGGAATACATAATTTTGCTTACAATTCCTAAGAATTTCTCTCAATATAAATAATCTCAAACTCTTTTCACTTTCTATGTAAAATATATTTCCCAATCTTTTCATTGTTTTGATGATGAAGATTTGAAGCATACAGATGATGCAAATCTTGAGTCTATGGAAAATCTGGAGTACATGGTCTATGAAATAACTAACTTTCCTATTTTTCTGAGTGATTTCACTGGACCTGGGTAGGTAGTCACCTATAGATCAGATTTACAGGGTGCTGAAAGGACAATCGTATCAAAAAAAAAAATCTCTGTACTCTCTTGTGGTGTCTAAAATGGCCATGGTGTTTCCTTTAGGTAAGGCATAAAAGCATGTTCTTAATATGAAAATATTATCTAGAATAAGATAAGAGCTAAGCTATTACTAGAAATTATTATCTATTATCAAGATAATTATCCACTTAAAAGTACCTTAATTATATGATTTAGAGTTTTTTATTTTTACCAGATTTAATTAACTATAATCACACTCTGGACTCTGAAAATGGGTTACTGCAGAAGAATACAGTCATGCACTGCATAACAATATTTTGGTCAATAACAGACCACCATACTCCTACAAGATTGTAAGGGAGCTGAAAAATTCCCACTGTCTAGTGACATTATAGTCCTTGTCACTTTGTAGCAAAGTGCATTACTCATGCATTTGTGGTGATTCTGGGATAAACAACCTACTGTGCTGCCAGTAGCTTAAAATTATAGCACACACAGTTGTGTACAGTACATAATGTTTAATAATGATACTAAGTTACTATAAAACTGGTTTATGTGTTTCCTCTTTATCATTATTTTGAAGTATACTCCTACTTATATAAAAGAGTTTTCTGTAAAATGGTGCACCATGGTACGACAGAAACAGCCTCATGTGTCTTATGTTGGTGCACTCTCTCAATTGCATCAAAAGAACACGTGGAGTGATTAACCTATATATACCATCTAGGTTTGTGTAAGCACAGGTGTTGATGTTTGTAAAGTGATGAAATTTCCTAACAACACATTTCTCAGAATGTATGTCCACTATTAAGTTATGCAAAATTGTATTTTGAGTAATGTCAGACAGGATTCAGCATATCCACCTGGAAATTTCCAGGAGGTTTGCATTGAGTGCAAATATATGTATTTTGACTACATCCAAAAGGGAGGATAAGGACCCATGTCAGGAATAGAAAGATATTGAAAATAATTTCTGTGATTTCATATGTTTGTCTAGAGTTTCCTAATATCATATGGTTAAACAAAGTGTTAATTACTTATTGTGCATGGTGATAAAGGGAACTCATTGTTCTCTATGGTTTTCTTCACTTTAATTCCAAACTTTATAGAATTGTACAGATAAAGGAAAAGGAACCAAATGCTTTTCCCATTTATTTCATATCCTCTATCTCTTCATCCATTTACTCTATTACAATAACTCTTTTGTCTTCTACTTCTAAGTCTTTAATACCCCTGCTTTCCATAACTTTACCTTCTCTGTCCCACATTTTAGTCTGAGAGAGATTTCAACTTATTGTAGGAAAAATAGGGCAATGTTATGTGAAACTACCTATTTTAAAACCTAAACCCCAACTCCCCAAACTGAAGGAAAGGAAATACGCTTTTGAAAACTCCACCAGGGAAAACTTTCATCACTCTCCCCTTAGTTAACTTTGCCTTTTATCTCCCTATTCCTTTCCTTCCTTATTCACAATCTTAAATACTTGCAGAAAATAGGATTTCCTAAAACATTTTGGATAAACAATTAGGTAGTCCCAAAGATACAGCAGGGAACATTTCCAGGCAAATACAGTGAAGTCTCTCCTTTCCTCTTCCAGTCAGCTGAGACAATTGTGTTCAGTAAAGTAAGCCCAGCCTCATGATTGACCCAATGACCTATCACCATACACTGGACAGGGCCACTCATTAACTGACTTTCTGTGCCAAACTACTGTGCATGGGGAAGGGAAACCTGTCAGGCTGAGATTGCCAACTTCCTTATTCCTTGACTAAAGCTGACCTTGGACATTTTGTTAATTACTCGAAAGACCAACATGTAAAGCAATGATCAGATATAATCAGAAAAGAAAGCCAAACATACTGTGTTCTGGTAAAAGTATACTATCAACGTCAATGTTATCTTTATTGGGCTGACCTCCCAATGAGTGTTTCAGATGCTTTTCCATTGGTTTCTTTGCATTATTTACATTTTATCAAGCACCACCCCAATCTGCCCATGAGCAATCCCTCACAGGGAATGTTTAACCATGAGTAGCAGGTATATAAAGAATTGAAATAATTACAGTATGAAAAATATTTAATACCCCAATTAATGAGCAATAAAGGAAAGCATGAGTAAAACAAGTAAATCACATTGCATTGAAGGATGAGCTTTTAAATGGCTGTTTCTCATTAGTTTCCTTTTTCATTGGTGCTCATTATAAATTCTACCTGGAGAAATAAAGAAAGGTCCACTGATGTTCATGAATTTAGTGAGTGCTTAATGATCAGGAAAAAGCAGGGAAGGCAGTAGGTCATTATTGCTTCTCCTGTATCTCCCAAAGTGACCACTAAAAAGAGGTCATGGAAGTTCATGGAAGCTCCATCTTTCCATTTGTTCAGCTTTAAAGACTTAGAGATATTTTTGATTTTCCCTGCCTTTCAGATCAGATGAAATCAGTTAGGAGGTTTTGTTACCCCAGGAGCCAGACTATATACAGAATAAGGCCATGTCCAACTTTTCACCCACTACCACTCTGATCTGTGTCAATATTTTCTCTCACTTGACATATATAATGGCTTTCTTTCTTATCTCCTTTTTGTTTTTCAGCATTATGCCAGGTGATCTTAACAGGTAAGTCAGAACCTCTTATTCCTCTGTTTTTTGTTTTGTTTTATTTTGTTTTGTTTTGCAAACCTGAGAGACTGAACCTAGGGCCTCAGGCATCTTTGTAAAGTGCTCTGTCACTGGGCCCCACCCCCAGCCTATTTTTTCTTTTTATTTTGAGGTAGTTGTTGTTAGGTACTGTTGAAACTCGTAGCAATCCTCATAGGGTCTTCAATGGCTGATTGTTTCTGGATTGCGTCAGGAGTGGATTGCCACATCCTCCCATTTTTGTGGTGCTGGGAATCAAACTCGGGACCTCAGAGACTGCAGAGCAGCGCTCCACCAACTGAGCTAAATCCCAGCCCATTTTGAAGTAGGGTCTCTCTAAATTATACCAGCTCTTGCCTGGGACTTGCAATTCTCCTGCCTCCGCCTTCCAAGTGCCTCGGATTACAGGTGTGTGCCACTGTGCCCAGCATATTCTCTGTTTCGAATGTCCCAGTGGCTTTCCACATCTCCTAGAGGACTAATGTAAGTTCTTTCAGTGGTGCCAAAAGCTTTTCATCATCAAGATCTCCCCCTTTCTACAATATCCCATTTAACACCCAGTCAACCTCGCCTTTGCTCACTCAGCCTCAGTGACACTGGCCTCCCTATTGCTCCTTGAAGATACAGGAAAATGCCTAATTTAGGGTGTTTTTCTTGGCCGTGTCCTCTGACTAAATGTTGTCGTTGTTGTTAAGTGCCGTCGAGTCGGTATCCGACTCATAGCGACCCTAATAGGGTTTTCAATGGCTGACTGTTTTGGGATTGCTTTGGGAGTGGATTGCCAGGCCCTTCTCCCATTTTTGCGGTGCTGGGCGTTGAGCTCGGGTCCTCAGAGACTGCAGGGCAGCGCTCTACCAACTGAGCTAAATCCCAGCCCTCTGACTAAATATTCCCCTCTAAAATATGTACGCCTGCAGCGGTAGCCCTGTGGCATCCGATCCTGTCAGATCTCGGAAGCTAAGCAGGGTCAGGCCTTGTTAGTACCTGGATGGGAGACCGCCTGGGAACACCAGAAGCTGTAGGCTTAGGAGAAGGACCTGGCAACCCCCTCCCAAAAATCAATCTGCCATTGAAAACCCTATGAATAGCAAAAAAGCACTGACAATAGTGTTTCCCCTGTTGTACAGAGGGTCGCTATGAGTCGGATACTGACTCGACGGCACCTAACAACAACAACAAAAATATGTACAGGGGTCACTCCCTTGCTGATTTTAAGAAATTGCTTAAATGTCATCTTCCCCATTAGACCTGTACTGGCTGCTCCATTTAAATTTCAGCCCCCAACCCCAGCCTTCTCTCTCTCTCTCAATTTTTTTTTTTTAGGGGAAGAGATTTATTGGGTGTTCATGGTTAGAGGGCCTGCAACCAGACTACTGTGGCATCTGATCGATCAGATCTCAGAAGCTAAGCAAGGTCAGGCATGATTAGTAATTGGATAGGAGACCCCCAAGGAACACCAGGTGCTATAGGCTTGAGAGGAGGAACCACCAACCCACTCCCAAAAAACAATCAGCCATTGAAAACCCTATGAATAGCAGAGAAGCACTGACAATAGCATTTCCTCTGTCATATATAGGGTCACTATGAGTTGGACACCGAGACTCGACAGTGCACAACAACAACAACATGGTTAGAGCACCAGTCCATAATGGCAGCAGAGCAGGTGTGGCAGTGGCATGTGACAGATGACCTTACATCTTTGTGATAAGGAAGCTGAGAGAGCTTACCAGAACCAGGCCAGGTTAAAAACCTTCATATGCTCATCCCCAGGAACTCATTTCTGCCAAGCTAAATCCTGCCTCCCAAGGTTCCATAACCTCTCAGGACAGTGCTACCAACAACCTCAGCCTTCTCTGAAGATGCCTCTGTCTCTCTTTCACTTCTTTCTCATCACTGATCAAGTATTACATTATTTTCTCACTGATTATATTTATTGATTTTTCTCTCTTTATCCTATCTGTAAGACTTCACAAAGAGAAATTATTGTCTTTTTTTCTTCATATATTTCTGGTAAGCCTTCTCAGATTCTGATGGAGATCACAATAAATCTATAAATCAATTTGGGAGGAATTACCATTATGACAAAAATAAGTCTTCCAATCCATAGTCATGGATTATCTCTCCATTTTTTAAGAACTTCCTTAATTTCCCTCAGGAAATATTTTAAATATTATGACTATCATTTGCACTTACTATTACTTCTATAGTACCACATTAGTAGACCCACCACTAGGCCTTATCATTTAAAACATTCATAAACAAGTCATAGAGCCTGGCAATGCTGCTCAGTATCGTAGAACCCTTGCCTGGTGTGTATGTGTGAGGCCATGGGTTTGATCTCCAGCATGGGGTGGGAAATGAATGAATAAATAAATAAATAAATAAATAAGCATATATGTTACTATATCACAAATTTTGTTGAATATTTTGATAATTACATTGGGATATAAATTATTCCCTTAATAAAAAGATTATTGTAAGAATGAGTCATAGGTTTCAGTAGACTGTCTAATAGGTCCATGGCATAAAACTCTGATTTAAAAAATCTGGTGCCAGGTAGTTTCTGGGACCCTACAGAAAGCTAGTGTACAGAGCTTAATGATGGTCAGCTAGGGTGTGAAGAAAGACTTTTGCTTTTTTACAACATGAATCTTATATTCATTCATTTAATAAATATTAAGCATCTATGATGTACCTGGTGAGTAACTGGGTACTGGGGCTACACAACACAGCCCTGTTCTCATGTGAACAAAATGCATGAACAAAGCTCATGACCTTACTTACCAAAGCACAATACTGTCCTCATGGGGACTGTAGTAATGAAAAGACATGTGCCTGACCTCAACCAATCTCTAATGTAGATTCCTCCTCTCTGTCTCTGTCTCTCTCTGTGTGTGTGTGTGTGTGTGTGTGTTCTTACTTACTACATTCTTAGTTTTGATGTTTGTATACTTAATCCCCATGTGCCCTACTACAGACTCTGAGTTTCTTGGGGCCAAGGCTTTTGTCAGACCCAGCATAAGCAGAGTATTTAGCACGTATGTCCTCAAATGAATGTTCTATGAATGCATGAATATATATCTGCCATGGTCATCTCCTTAGAAATTCAAACCAGCTAGCTATAAGCAGACTGTTATATATTTTCAAGGACTAGAGGACTTTCAAAGTAAATACAGTGTCTCAGACTTTTTGAGGTCTAAATACCAAAATCAATATCCCAATAATCTTTTTATTACAACACACTATCTTACTGTTTCCTTGGTAAGTTTGCAAAGAGAAAGCATTGCTAAAGTCTTTGGGTCTCTGGATTTTAAAATATATGAATATGAGAGCAATGACAGTATTTGCATATATAAGGAAATAAATAAAGGTATAGTCATACTGAGATCTTTGCACTGGACATCTCAGAATATGACTAAAAATCTGAAACACTTCAGCACTCATGAGGCTGAGGCAGGAGGATCTCAAGTTTGAGGCCACCCTGAGCTACATAGAGACCCTTCAAAAAAAGACTGTAGGGACAATTCAAGGATCAGAAGAAAAGAGGGAAGAATCTAGCAAAAGTAAGCAATGATGAGAGAAGACGGGGGAGGGGAGGCAGGTTAAGAAGGAACAAGGAATGAGAGAGAGAGATCGACCTCAAAGTAAACAGCCCAACTTTAATAGTTTGGGAAATAATTATAATAATACCAACAATACCAAAGGAATGTAATAATGAAAATGGGCTAGATTATTCATGAATACTACTGGGAATGTAAAAAGATAGATCACTACAGAAAAAAGTGTGGACTTAAATCATAATTGGGATGGAAGAGTATATAGAAAAATATTCCCACAAAAAGACATGCAAATAGAAGAGAGGCGGGGTGGGGAGGTGGGAGAGGGGGGAGGAAGGACACAAAAGGGTAAGGGGGAAGTTATCTGTGCAATGTACAATGAAACACATATATAGAAATGTCACAATGAAATGCATGTCAGAATGAAACACATTAAGTTGTACATTAAAAATTTCCAACATCAAAAAAAAAAAAAAGTGACTGTAGGAAAGACTTCAAACTTTGAATCAAGTGACTATAGCTACTTAAATAAAAGTAGCCACATAATAACAAGCAAAGAATGCCCTACTAAATGGCTCTAAAGTTGTAAGAAAATTAAGGTGATTTTATAGTGTCCATTGCAAATGTTAATCAGTAGATTTGCTTTCTTTTTTAGGGAAACCTGCTAAGGTAGCCCTGATCATTAATGGTAGGCACATAGCATGCTGTTAGCATTATTTACCAGAAACGAGCTTCCTGTGACTCTGAATACAAAGATATCTGAAGATCCCTTCAAGTAATTTTGTAAATCTAGTAAGAACAGGCTCTCTCTCTTTCTCTCTCTCTCTCTCTCTCTCTCTCTCTCTCTCTCTCTCTCTGTGACTCTCTCTCTTTCCCTCCCTCCCTCTCTGTGTGTTTCTGTTAACATTATAACATTTTTCCTCTGTAGAATGTTACTTCTCTCATCTCCACTCCCCTATAAATACTGATTGCAGATTCTTACAGCTTGCTTCCTTAGGAATTGCTTAAATGTATCAGACCAGGATTGCCAGTTTAAATGCTTGGTTTTTGTTGTTGCTGTTGTTGTTGTTGTTGTTGTTGTTGTTGTTGTTGTTGTTTCATTTTGTTATTGCTTTTGTTTCTGTTTTGTTTTGGTTTTGTTTTTGGAGTACTGGGCAGTAGAACCCAATGCCTTGTGCATGCTATGTAAGTACTCTACCAGCTGCACCTCAGCCCATTTTTTATGCTTTATTTTGAGATATGGTCTCATTAAGTTGCACTGGCTACCTTTAGCCTCAAACTCTCAATCCTTCTGCCTCAGCCGCCCCAGTAGCTGCCATTACAGGCTTTGTGCCACAGTGCCAAGCTTAAACACTATTTTTAAACATGTATCTTCGACATCTATTTTGTTTTTCATTTCTTAAGCAGCATTCAGCAGCATGTATATTTATGTGTGTGCATGTGTATTTATGTTCTTTCAATAACTAAGTTCCCTCGATTATCAAAAAAGTATACACAGATTAAGACTAAATCTTAGAAGATAATTTTTCATAATTTCTTGAAACTACTGCTGTATAGGGCTGGGATTTAGCTCAGTGGGAAGAGCACTGCGCTGCAGTCTCTGAGGCCCCGAGTTCAATTCCCAGCACCGCAAAAATGGGAGAAGGGCCTGGCAATCCACTCCCAAGGCAATCCCGAAGCACTCAGCCATTGAAAACCCTATGAGGGTCGCTATGAGTCGGATACTGACTCGACGACACCTAACAACAACAACAACAACAACAACAACAACTGCTGTATAAGGGCTGGGATTTAGCTCAGTTGGTAGAGTGCTGCGCTGCAGTCTCTGAGGTCCTGAGATCAATTCTCAGCACTGCAAAAAGGGGAGAAGGGCCTGGCAATCCACTCCCAAGGCAATCCCGAAACAGTCAACCATTGAAAACCCTATGAGGGTCACTATGAGTCAGATACCGACTCAATGGCACCTAACAACAACAACAACTTTTGTATAATGTGTCTACAGGAAGACTGGAGTTTTTCTGTCTCCTACCACATTGTACAACCATATAAAAATTTGGTAGCTTTGATTTTGCAGTAGCTCATAGCCACATACAGATATGACACATATTGAATGGAACAAATGAAATGGAAAATTTAAGTAGAAGCTATTGTCACACCTATGATGAAGATGGCCAAAGTTTTCATTTTAATCTTTTGTGTTCAGCAAATGTTCAAATCTGTAAAAAGCTCTCATATAAAGAAATACTTTCCTTGTCCTTTCCTCTCTAAAGATGACATTTTGGGGAATTTGATAATCATTAGTTCACCAAGTATCATCACTGTGGAAAAGTAAAAGTCATCTTTCAATAGTAAACTTCAGAGTCAGTCAAATGTCAATTGACTGAAATTAAAATGTCAGAATCAGTATCCCTCGCTCAATACAGTGCTTGCTAAATAACTGCCAAGGACAGGACTTTGTGGAGTGACTGTGGTCACTGTCCAGATAAGAACTTTATCCCAGTGAGGGAAGTGTAAGTCCATTTCTCCTTCCACAAAGGAGACTTTTACTCAAAGACCAAATACCTCTGGGCCCCTGGACTTGCTCTCCATGACACACCACTGCCTTCAGCATCCATGGATTCCACAGCCTCCTGTTATCAAGGATGTCTGCTGCAGGATGTGAGCACTTGGGCATGGCTGTTCCAACACCAAACACACATACACACAGCCAGGGCATGCACTTGTTACTAACTAGATGCAATTAGTTAGCTTGCTCATTTTTTTCGTTTACTATTCTTGGACAATCAGTATATTTTTCTCTTTTATAGTTCAAGTTAAATCTTCCCTTGAAGGACTCCCAACCCATCTGTTAATTACACATTAAACAGCCTCTCTCTCCCTCTC
>VMDO01029460.1:0-22605 GCA_007922755.1 Pedetes capensis | reverse complement strand
AACAACAACAACAACAATTCTCTTCCTAGGTCACATGAGAGAATATCAACAATCAGGAATTAGCCTTGAAACATAGTATAGTTCTTCCATGAAATACAACCAGATTTTACCCTGTTGGAATGATTGAGAGTATGTGTGACCTCATAAAATATCACCAGGATGTTGTTGTTGTTTTTAGGTGCCGTCGAGTCGGTATCTGACTCATAGTGACCCTCATAGGGTTTTCAATGGCTGACTGTTTTGGGATTGCCTTGGGAGTGGATTGCCAGGTCCTTCTCCCATTTTTATGGTGCTGGGAATTGAACTCAGGACCTCAGAGACTGCAGCGCAGCACTCTACCAACTGAGCTAAATCCCAGTGATATCACCAGGATGTTATTGTTGTTAGGTGCTGTCAAGTCGGTATCTGACTCATAGTGACCCTCTGTACAACAGGGGAAACACTATTGTCAGTGCTTCTCCGCTGTGCATAGGGTTTTCAATGGCAGATTGATTTTTGGGAGGGGGTTGCCAGGTCCTTCTCCCAAGCCTACAGCTTCTGGTGTTCCCAGGCGGTCTCCCATCCAGGTACTAACCAGGCCTGACCCTGCTTAGCTTCCGAGATCTGCCGGGATCAGATGCCACAGGGCTACTGCTGCAGGCATCACCAGGATAGGTATTTTAAATTTAAGTATACTGATAGCAACCAGTCACTTAACATTTCTGACAATCATAGCATCATAGTGGCCCATGGAGAGAAGGAATGATATATATTTTTTCTTGGTACCTAGGGGTTGAGCACAGGGTTTCACACATACTTTGCAAATACTCTGTCACTGACTTACACCCCCACCCCCTTTTAAATTTTTTTATTTTGAGACAGAGTCTCTGTAAATTATGTTGGCTACTTCTGGCATCAAACTTGCTATCCTCCTGCCTCAGCCTCCCCAGTCACTAGGACTACAGGTATGTAATATTACGCCTGGCTGCCATGTGTATCTTAACTGACCTTTACTTCAACCATGAGAGTAAGGACCAATAGCAACAGCATCCATTCTGATCTACTTTATTAGCAACCACAGAATCCTCCTAAACATAGGTATCCAGACTAGTACTGCCATTTAAAGAGTTTGATATGGCTGGCCTAAAGCTACATTCCTTGTTTCTGAACAAGTAATGGTATAAAATGGATAAGATATACACAGCCTAGAGGACTTTTGAATAAGAAGTGACAAGACTAAAGATAATTTGAAAGAAAGATGAAAGAGATAATTTGAATAGAAAAAAATTTGAAAGAGATAAGTTCAAAAGAAAATAAATTTTGGCCAAAAATATTAAAACTACAAGAAGAAAAGATAGGAAATACACTCCAACATATAGGCATAGTAAAGCATTTCTTTAACAAGACTCCAATTGCTCAAGAATTTGCATGAATAATTAACAAACAGGATTACATGAAATCCAAAAACTTCTGTACAGCAAAGAAAACAATCAACAGAGTTAAGGCAGAGCCCACTGAATGGGTGAAAATCTTCACATCCTACACATCCAACAGAGGGCTAATTTCTATAATTTACAAAAAATTAAAGAAAGCAAATCCCAAAACAATGAATAACTCAACACACAAGTGGACAAAGGAAATGAATAGACAGTTCTCAAATGAAGAAGTAGGTAAGGCTAAGAAACACATGAAAAAATGCTTAGTATCCCTAGCCATTAGGGAAATGCAAATCAAAACACCTCTGAGATTCCACCTAACTCCAGTAAGAATGGCCAAGATTAACAACAACAAAAATAATAATAACAAATGCTGGTGAGGATGTGGAGAAAAAGAAACCCTCTTACACTGTTGGTGGGACTGGAAATTGCTTCAGCCACTTTGGAAATCAATATGGACATACTTCAGAAAACTAAACACGGAACTGCCATACAACCCAGCCATACCACTTCTGAGAATATAACCAAAGGGAGACAAGTCATGGTACCACAGAGACACCTGCATCTCCATATTCAATGCAGCATTCTTCACAATAGCAAGGATATGGAACCAACCAAGATGCCCATCAAAAGAAGAATGGATAAAAAGTTATAGTATATACACATAATGGAATATTACTTAGCAATTCAAAATGAAATAATGTTATTTGCAGCAAAACGGATGGAATTGGAGAATATCATCTTACGTGAACAAACAAAAGCTAAAAAGGAGAAATACCATGATCTTACTCATATGTGGGAGCTGAATCTCACTGAAAGGAAGAAAAAATCCTATACATAAGTTGATATATATAAAAGCACAGTTAAATTTAGCAAAGAAGGGATAATATAATGAGTAGAAAGGAGGAGGGAGGGAACCAGCAAAGACAAGTGAAGATTGTGGAAGGTGGAATAGGGAGGAGCAACAATGTAGAGGGACAAAGGCAGAGAGGATAATCTCAATGTAAATGATGCAACTTCATGAGTACATGGGAAAAATAAGGAAACGTAACCTAAATATGCATATGAGCTTTACTACATATTAGTCAAAATGTTCCATAAACCTTGTAAGTTGATAAAAGTGTAACTCAAAGGAATGTAATAGTTGCATAATAGAAAAAGCAAATGCTGTATTACTCTTTACCCCATCAACATTTACCAATAAAGGAGAATGAAAAGAAAATAAGTTTTGGAAGTCTCTTTATGTTGTAGGGAAAGATCATTCTTTAAATAAGATGAGTACAACACAAGAGTGAATGATTATCACTTACCTCTGCCTCTTTTTTCTTTTTCATCATTTTTTGAGCCTCAAGTGCTTTCAAAGTACGATTTGATGTAGGTTTAGGAATCTGTATGATAGCTGCTTGGATTTTGGCCATTATTTCATTTTGACGTCTTCTGCTTAAGCGTTGCTAAGTATCCCATATATATTAGTTTAGTTATTCGGTTTGTCAAAATAATAGGCAATTTAATACATGCAAAGATACACATATATACAATTAATTCATCAAAATTTCCAGGATCCAGCAACTAACCAATGTACTAGGTATAACAATTTTTAATGGTAGAAAGCATTTGTCAATATGATTTACTTTGAAAAATATGATGTTAAAACACCATTTTGTAATTCCCAATCGAATATGTGTACTTTCATTCCATGTAATTTTATTTAAAGAATAATAAAGATTTTCAAAATCCAAAGAGAATTATATATTATTTTTCCAATCCTACCTTCACAATCTGCCCAAACATGGGAAGAGAAAATTCTGTCTCTGAAGATTGTCTGCAGGGGAAAGTCAATCCAGGAGACACTCTCTAAGAGGGCTCCTGGATACCCAATACAAATGACAGCTTCCCCAAACCCAGTCACATCTAAACACGAGTGCAGGGGCAACCTCAAAATTTGAATTGACATTAAATTATGCATCATTATTGGATAATCTCTTAATTATCCAATAATTATCTTAAGGAGTAATTATCTTAAGGAGAATATAAGCAGGATGCCCTTAAAAGAAAAAAGTCTAAAATCAGATAAAATATTTTAAAAATAAATTAAGAGGTAACATATGAAATGACTCATGATTCTACTACTAAACCATTATATTAGAATTAATAAGATCATTTGTTCCTATATCCAAAGAAAAGAAAACTTAATATACCATTAAAACGTAGAAATCATTGGCTATTGTAGAAATCATAGATAATTTAAAAGTTTTCTTCATTTCACTATCTAAAACATGAATTTTTATTTAATTGCCATGTTTATCACTTTTTCTTAAAAAATAGGAAGCTATAGACTCTCTTTTTTGTCCTCTTTGTGTCCTATGATCATTTAACATGATTTATTTCAGAATAGTTAATGGTATTATATTTCATTTCTCCAACTTTCTTTGGAGATTTTCTGCATTAATCTTGGCATTTCAAATGTGGACTGGCTGGTTCAATGTAAATTAGAGTCCTGGCACTTGGTCCCAATTTCAAAACTACTTTGAGAGTGCCCTGACTCTACCAATGCAATGCCACAGGCCAGTCCAGTCCTTTCCTCTGGCCAGTAATGGAACTAAATCTTTCAGAGTTTACCTCTCATCTTTCCTACCTCACAAAGGGTTGACTATCTTCAGTATATACTAATCTCTTATCATCCTAAACACATGGATTTAAAAAGTGAGTTTAAAGTACAGTAGGAAAAACTATAATTTTGTTGCCTGTAGATTACACATTCCATATATCCAGCCTCCTGAAATTCTATTAAAAGTCTTTAATGATACCATATATTTATCTCCTCATGGCCTTACAGACACAGATCATTAAAGATTTTCAAAGAAATTTGAGAAGCAGCAGGAAGTTAGACAAAGCAGAAATCAAAGCCCAGGAAACTGCTTAAGATGATTGGAAAGGGAAGCAAGCAGAGAATTATCTCACAAGAAAGAAATGGGGTAGGATAGAAAGACCAAGGGATTGCAAGAGGGGAAATACTGGGGACAATGTCCCTTCTATCTCCATTTGGAGTGACAATGGTAGTGTGCTTTTGACCATTGGGGTAGCTAGATTCAAACCCCCATTCTAAAGTAGCTGAAGTATAGATTTCTTCCCGTGAAAGAGTTCAAGTTTTCATGCCACTCCAAAGAATGGCAGTTATTGTTCTCAAGTATAAGTGGAAGTGACAGTTAGCAAGAATGAGGATGAAGAAAAGGGGAAAAGGTAGGGAGAGGAAAGGTAGAGTAGGCAAAGTCATGCACTAGGAAAGTGTCATTTGTGCTATATTGCTGCTTATGCAATGTGTACTACTGGCATAAATCACAAATAGTATACTATGCACTAATAAATTTTTGGAAAAAATATTATATTAAACCTTTTCAATATTAAAATATCTTTGTTCTTCCTCGAGTTTTTTAACTCTTTCAAATTTCTCAGAATGCAATGGAGCAAGATCTTCTTTCACGCCTTTACATTTGTCTTGAAACCTGCATGTTACCCGCATCAGATTGAAATCAGTTTGACGTGGTATCAGGTTTTTAAGTCTCTAAATGAAGAAAGCATTTCAAAAGATTGTGTTACTAGAGAAGAAAGATGTTACTATAAACATACATAGAATTTGTCTTCAAACTAAAATTTCTATGAATCGCCACTATTGATAAATTCAAGCCCAATATTAACAATGTCAATCATTATCTTTAACTGATATGAGGACAATAAAAATTATACTTTTTTCCTGAGTTTCATTTTCAATGAATGGTATTTATATTCCTGGAAATATATTTTTATAAAAATAGTTTCATAAAGCCAATTCCAACATTTGAGAGATAATACAAAGAGACAGATTCTTCCCATTACTTAATCCACTCCCTAGTAACAAGTGAAGGAACATTAAATCTTTCTAGGCTTGAATTTCAGTTCCACCACCTACAAGATGCCTGAGAGATACCTAACCCTCGCTGGCCTAGTTTCAATATCTGTAAAATGGAAACAATAAAAGTACCCATTTGATAGGGCTGTTGTGAAGGTCAAATGAGATAAATATACATAAAGCACCCACCATGGGCATTCAATAAAGTTCAGTTATTATTAATATTACTATATAATGGCTATCTGTATCTCCTCCATTTGACATTTAAAAAAAGGCATCTCTACTTCTTTCCTTGCCATTGAAAACCCTATGCACAGCAGAGAAGCACTGAAAATAGTGTTTTGCCTATTGTACATAGGTCGCTATGAGTCGGATACTGACTCGATGGCACCTAACAACAACAACAAACAACACCAACATCTTCTTTCCTTAGAGCTCTGCTCTCTTCTTCCACATAAACCATCAATTGCCTCTTCCTCTTTCCTGTTTCCCTCATACTCTGTCCATCTCCTGACTTTTTCTCAACTAGTAAGTTGTCCCAGTTCCTATGTCCACAAGACAATCTCATACTTTCCCTAAGCTCCTGTCTCCTCAGCTACTGGTTTTATTTTCTCACTTCCTTTAGCTCCATGAATCTTGAGAGGGTAATCTATGCTCCCTTTGTCCTCAACTCCAACTTTCTTTCCAAATCATTGCAACCCACACCACTCTGCTGAAACACTTTTCTCTTCCTAGAATGTAAGCTCTAAGAGAGTTGGGCTTTCCTTCTGAATGTCCATTTGCAAGTGCTTGACATGAAGCAGAAACCCAATATATATCTGCTTAATGAGTGAATGATTGACCCTGGAAGGTCATGCTTGCCAAACATTAAGCTCTTGTTTGCTTTTGTCCATGGCAGCTCTTCAAGCACTGTGTTGACTGCTTTACAGTTCATCACACATTGTCTTCTTGAAGCTACAAGAAAGCTCAATGTTGAAGGAGGTACAGATAATCATCCTTAGCTTTACAGTTGGGAAAACTGATGCTGGAAGTTTCTCAGGGATGGGGCTTAAAGTGAATCAGGTTGCATATGAAGGAGGAGGGATACAATTTTAAGTTGTTCAGCTTTAAGCCTGATGTAATGTTTAGCTCTCTACAGGTGCTAAATCCACTTTGCCACTAGGTTTATAAAAGTACCAGTTAAGAATGGACAAATCTGAAAATGGATATGGCTTACATGTTTGTTATATCACTATTGCCTCATAAATTAAATTTAAAAAATTTAATTATCTCCCTTTATATTTTGTGCTTTGCATCAATGTAGCACTCACCACTAATCCAGAGGCCTGAAAAAGTTAGTACACTTCACTCACCATAAAGAAATAACACAGGCCCTGGAGAAACTTTTCAACTAAATAGTTGTATGGATTAATCAAAACATATTTCCTGAGAATTTGCATTGCTCAAAACATTACACTAGACATGTTCTTTGAATTTGAGGCACTCAAATCCTTAAGATCACTTGATAAACAAGTAATGAACAATTTGCCAACAATATCAGCATCAGGACGTTAACATGCAAAGGCCCAGAAATATCTGTGCCTGAGGAGTTCCAAAGAAAGAATCCATGTGTACTTGGAAAAAGGAATGACATAGTTGGAAAAGAGATGCTTGGGAAGGATGAGAGATGAGAAGGGTTGAGTTCAGGTGAGAGGAGAGAAACAGCAGAAATGTACAAGTCATATTTGAGGACACAATACCAAGTCACATGAAAGAAATAAAGACTTTACATTGAGGGGTATGAATAAATACTGTTAGAAAGACTGGTTGAGACTATTAAGGTCAATCTAAATTAGAGATAGAATATATGTAAAATAGATTTGAGTCCAAAAAAAAAAAAATCCAGTACATCTGGAATATAGAGGAGTTTCTTCAGGCAGTTGTCTGACGCCTAACAGAAAGCTTCAAACTCAGAAACATGTTAGTGGGTTGCTGCATTAGCTCAGAAGCAGATCTAAGCAGGTATGGTAGGGGGAGAAAGAGAAAAAGAGGAGCAGCTACAAAAAGTACTGGGAATGAGGAACTGAATTTGATAAGATGTTGGCAAACATGCATAGGAGGGAGAGAGATACCAAAAGGGAATAAAAATAAAATCTATATGGCCAATAACATACATGTTGTTGTTGTTGTTAGGTGCCTTTGAGTTGGCATCTGACTCATAGCAACCCCTACGCACAACAGGCAAAACACTATTGTCAGGGTTTCTCTGCTGTTCGTAGGGTTTTCAATGGCGGGTTGATTTTTGGAAGTAGGTTGCCTAGTTCGTCTCCCAAGCCTATAGCACCTGGTGTTCCCAGGTGGTCTCCCATCCAAATACTAACCAGGCCCAACCCTGCTTAGTTTCCAAGATCTGATGGGATTAGATGCCACAGGGCTATGGCCTAATAACATATATTGTTGTTGTTGTTAGGTGCCGTCAAGTCGGTATCCGACTCATAGCGACCCTCCTAGGGTTTTCAATGGCTGAATGCTTCGGGATTGCCTTGGGAGTGGATTGCCAGGTCCTTCTCCCATTTTTGGGGTGCTGGGAGTTGAACTCAGGGCCTCAGAGACTGCAGCACAGCGCTCTACCCACTGAGCCAAATCCCAGCCCCCAATAACATATATAGGGACATATATATGCTCAAAGGGGCTTTTTGGAGAATACAATGTAACCATCATTTCTCTTTACCAGTTTTACATTATGACATTCTCATTAGATTTCTTTATGTACTCACCTCTCTGAAAGCCTCACTTTTCATGTTTTGAAGTCTTATACTTATTTGAGGTTGCATAGTTTGTATTTCTACCCCAGTCAGTCCACTTTTCTTCTTTCTCTGAAGAGCAATGTACAATTGGTATAAAAGTTTTGTTGCTGCCCCAGGCTTCTCTGTGATGATGCTTTGGGCCACATTCTGATCAAACTGCACACCGAGAAGGTGAAGTGTTGGCTCCAAGCGAGAAAAGTTATTAAGTCTGGCAGTTGAACCTCTGGATATTAAAATATTTTACCTAATTAGATACTAGCATTGAATTAAAAACAAATGCCAAATATTAGAGATATTATAATGGTACAATATTTTGAATTATCTCATGCTTTTTAAAATGTATTATTTCTCTAAAACCTCTCGGTAATGAAAATACGATGAATTTTTATTGGCCATTTCTATCTGAACTCTATTAATTTATTTTCCTTAAATGGCTAAACTAAAATTGATTAATTTTCTGTAATTTTATATTTTAAATTGACAATAGAATTTTTATAGGAAGCCAATATAAAATTGGATAACCAAATATCTTCTTCTAAATGGAAAACTTAATTATAGTTTTCAAAAATATTTTATTCTCAGGGCAAAATTGCAAGTATCCTTTTCTTTAAATGACATAATTACTAGAGTCTGAAAATAGTCCTAGATGTTTTATTCACAACTCTAACTATGATCCTCTCAGGCACCATCAATAATATTTAACTATATAATATTAGCTATACAATCCAATTACTTATATAATCTTCAATGTACAGTTTAGAGTACTATTTTTAAAAATGAAAAGACTTTATAATTAGAAGTTATTTTTGAACAATTTATCATCAAATTAGCCTGCAGTCATAGCCCTGTGGCATCCGATCCGGTCAGATCTCGGAAGCTAAGCAGGGTCGGGCCTGGTTAGTACCTGGATGGGAGACCGCCTGGGAACACCAGAAGCTGTAGGCTTGGGAGAAGGACCTGGCAACCCCCTCCCAAAAATCAATCTGCCATTGAAAACCCTATGAACAGCAGAGAAGCACTAACAATAGTGTTTCCCCGGTTGTACAGAGGGTCGCTATGAGTCGGATACCGACTTGACGGCACCTAACAACAACAACAACAACAACATCAACAAATTGGGCTGGGATTTAGCTCAGTTGGTAGAGCGCTGCGCTGCAGTCTCTGAGGTCCCAAGTTCAATTCCCAGGACTGCAAAAATGGGAGAAGGGCCTGGCAATCCACTCCCAAGACAATCCTGAAATAGTCAGCCATTGAAAACCCTATGAAGGTCACTATGATTCAGATACCGACTCGACGGCACCTAACAACAACAACAACAACATCAAATTAGTCATATATTTTAAAGGAAACTAACTCATACACTCATTAAATTATTCCTTCAATTAACATTTGAAAATACTCATATGTACCAAGGATTTCTTTTTTTATTAAATATAATCAATTATTACAAATTTATTTAAGTGTTACAAAGATGAATAAGATGTAGTCATTGGTTTTCAGGAATTCACAGTTAATGAGAAAGAAGAGTAAACAAGCAGAAATAAATTAAAGAAAGTGTTGCATCAAGGGTCTCAAATTATCTAGAGTTGTTAAGGAGCCTACGAATGTGATGACAGATGGAAGGTATGACACTGAATGCATTTTCAACTCTTGTGCCACATTATGATTGAACTAGATACAAATACCAATTTAGCCACTGGCCTGATTTCTCCCTTATTTTAACTTGTAATATTCAGTGACATCATTTTATGGGAAAAACATATTGAATACACTTAAATCTAAGTCAAAGTTCTATCCCTTTACCAGCAAAAATGACTCCTCAGAACTCTTCAGAATTGCCAAACATTCAGTACCTATAGAAAAAAACTGCCCACAAATCTCATGAGCCTCTCCCATTACAAGTATTTTGGAATATAGAGACTGAGAGTCACTTCTCCAAGCTTTGGTCTGGGTCATATGTTAGGCTGCAAAAGTTAGGGACACAATAATTCAGGGACAGAATATAAAAGCAAGCATTAACCATTTCTAAATTTCATCAAAGCTCAACTCTCCACTCAAGTAAATGGAAGAACACATCCCCTTTTCTCCCTTGTATTACAGGGCTTCTAGAATGCAGGGTGATTCCTATAAATATAATAGTTTAGTGACTTACTAGGTTTGAAAATGGCTTGTATGAACTGGAAAAGTATCCAAGGTATAGCAATAGTTCTCTCTGGAAATGCTCAGAAATATTCCAAATTTTTAACCAATCAAACTTTGTGGAAGATTTGTTGTTGTTAGGTGTCATCAAGTTGGGTCCAATTCACAGGGACCTTATGTACAACAGAATTCAACTTTCCCAGACACTGTGCCATGTTTGGCACCATGTCAGTGCCTTTGCTATTCATAGGGTTTCCAATGGCAGATGGTTTCAGAGTACATTGCCAGGTCCTTCCCCCTAGCCTGCACCACCTGGTATTCCAAGGCAGTCACCTGTTCACGGACTAATCAGGCTGATCCTGCTTAGCTTCCAAGATCAGGAAGGATCAGTTGTAAGGGTGCTATGATTACAGAAGATTGCTTGTCTATAAACTGGTGGAAATCTAATTTATGTCTGTTCTAAATCAGCTCTTGTGCAGGGCCAAAGAGGGCCTTTGGCTGAGATAGAGAAAGATCCCATCTGGATGGACATAGCTATCAAGATGCAAGCTGGATGAACAGAGAAGACTTCATGCAAAGAAAAAGGAGCTTCTTTTTGAGTGGAGCAATCTTAGGGTTTAAGACTTTCAAAGCATGTGCACAATCAGCATAACAGGATAATCAACAGTTGTTTTTGAACATAGAAAAACCACTGGGATATCTTTGCTCTGGAGACAGAGCATATGATGTAAATGTTGACCTCTGAGGGAATAAGGAACGTGTTCTGGGAAAAGTCTTCTCACTCTGTACTTGCAGTGCTTAATTGCCAGGGGACTTCCTTCTTTTCTCCTTTATGCTACCTGGTGAAAGAATACAACTTCTCACAACATAAATAGAGTTGTCTTCCCAGAGACATTCTTGCTTGTTTACATTTTTCTTTTACCTAATCTGTTTATTATTCACTCTTTGCTAAGGAATAAAAATATTCTAAGGCAGACAATTCTTTCACAGTTAAGTAAATTATTTTTAAAATTAAGTCTTTTCTAAGTTATTTAAATTCAAGGTATTAGCTGCATGTAGTTTATAGTTTTCATTTTAAAGAAATTAGAAGTATTAGACAAGATGCTCACATCATGAGCCCTGGCATTAGACAGTTGCCTAAAACATAGCCACAGAAACAAAAAAATCCTTTTCTACCAATTACACTACTATGAAGGCCATATTTACTTATCCTTGCCTTATATAAAACACCATGTACTCAGGTCTGAAAAGAGTGGGTTGTTCCAAGAACTGAGGATGGAAAATGTTTGATTGTCAGTAGAAGTCCCTCTCCCCACATTAAGAAATGCAATGATTCTGAGGGGGCTGGAAGAGTCTTTTACAGTGGATGACAACTTACATTAGATATAACTTTGCACTTGATGTAACTTACACAGGACATGCATCTAACCAAACATGGGGCAAGAGTGTGCAATCCATCCTGTGCTTAGCTTGCTAGGCCCTGTCCCCAGCATAACATTGATTCACTCAAAAAGGGCTCCTTTTCCTTTGTACAAAGTCTTCTCTGTTCATCAAACTTGCATCTTTACAGCTGTGTTCATCCAGACAGGATCTCTTTCTCTATCTCAACCAAAGGCTCTCTGTGGGCCTGTCCACAAGAGCCAATTTGGAACAGACATCTCTCAGTATTCAAGGGGGAATTGGTTTCAGGATGCCCTGCAGGTATCAGAATCCTTGGATGCTTACTGTTGTTTTTGTTAGGTACCATCAAGTCAGGTCGGACTCATAGAGACCTATGTACAACAGAAGGAAACATTACCCAACAATGTGCCATGCCTGACACTATGTCAGTGCTTCTCTGCTAGTCACAGGGTTTTCAATAGCTGATTGTTTTGGGATTGCCTGGGTAGTGGATTGCCACATACTTCTCCCATTTCTGTGGTGCTGGGGATTAAACCCAGGGCCTCAGAGCAAGCAGACAATTTTGGAGCTCTCTGTATTATTTTCACAATTCTTTTGAAATCTAAAACTGTTCCAAAATAAAAAATTAAAAACATGAACAAAGTTTCAAAGACCTGTGTGACATCATTAAACATATTAACATAAACATCATAGAAGTCTCAGAAGGAAACAGGAGAAAGGAGTAAAAAGAATATTTTGAGAAATAATGGCCAAAAGCTTTATGAATTTGATAAAAGACATGAATCTGTACATCCAAGAAACTTAATAAACTTCAAGTAGGTTGCTGTTAAAGATATCCATGTCTAGACATACTATAATCAAGGAAAGATAAAAACAAGTTGTCATATACAAAGGATTTTCAATAAAATAAACAGACTTCTCATCAGAAAGTAGGGAGGCTAGAAGACAGTAGGGTGACATATTCAAACCACTGAAGGGGAAAGACTGCCAGCCAAGAGTTCTATATTTAGTAAAACTTTATATCAAAATTTAAGGATAAGCAAAAACTGAGAGGATGTGTTGTCAGCATACCTGCCACTTAAGAAAGATTAAGGGAATAAATACTTAAGGCTTAAATGAAAGAACACTACACAGTAACTCAAACCACATGAAAAGTGAACCATATTAGTAGAGGTAATTACACATAGACATATAAAGGTTTCAATGTATTTTTGTTTGTAACTATTTTCTTCTCCTATATGATTTAAAAGATAATTATATCAATAACTATAGAATTGATGGGCTTAAGAGGTAATTTGTATGACAATAATAGCAAAGAGGAAGTGAGAGAGAACTGGGTTGTATTTGACAAAAAATTATTGCATATTATTGAAATTAAATTAATATGAATCTGAACTAGCTTTGTTTAACTTAAAATGGTAATTATAAACTCATGGCAACCACTAAGAAAAATAACACAAAAAAAAGTAAAAAAAAATAATAAGGGAGCTAAGATTGGAGCTAAGATTGTATTAGAAAATATCTATTTAACACAAAAGAAGGCAGCATTAGAAGAGTAAAAAAGACATAGACACGTAGAAAACAAATAGCAAAGGGTAGGTTTAAGTCCTACCCCTTCCATAATTATGTTAAAAAGCAAACAGATTAAATAGATACTGTTACAAAGTAGAGCCTTCAACCATACAACCCTTGTGTCCAATCCCATCTGATGTTGGAAGCTCAGAAGGGTCAGGCCTGGTTAGTCCTTGAATGGGAGATCTTCCTGGGAATAACAGGTGGTATAGGCTTGGGAAAATGACCTGCAAACCCACTCTCAAAATAATCAGCCATTGAAAACTCTATGAATAGTAGAGAAGCACTGACAAAGTGCTGGGCACTGCACAGTTTTGGGTAGTGTTTCCTTCTGTTGTACATAGGGTTGCTATGAGTCAAACCAACTCAATGATACTCAACAACAAAATATTACAGAATAACTACTGGAAGAGTGGATATGTGATCAAATTATATGCTACTTATAAGAAAGTACACTTTAGATTAAAAGAAACAAATTAGTTGAAAGTAAAATGGTGGAATACACACACACACACACACACACACACACACATTGCAAATAATAAGCAGAAGACCTAAAATATTATTAGATAATGAGAAGAACATTTTATATTGATAAAAAGTCAATTTATCAACACATGACAATTATATAGTCATCTAAGAACAGTCACAAAATATATGGAGAAACAACTAAAGGAACTGGAGGGAGAAATGCCCAATTCAACAGCAATAACTGGAGACTTTGATAACTGAATTTTCAATAATAGTTACAGCAACTTGACAGAAAATTAGAATATTATTTGGGATGAATAAAGCTATAAAATAATTGACCCAAATTTATGGGATGCAGCTAAACCAGTGCTTAAACAGAACTGTATAGGCATCGATGCAAATATTAAAAAAGATCTCAAGTAAAAAAGCTATCCATATCAAGAAACTAGAAAAAGAGGATAAATAAACAAACCAAGCAAAAAGCCATAAATAATGATTTTAGTAAAGTAGTGAAATAACAAATAGAAAAATAAATAATACCTGAAACTTTAAGTTGGGTCTTTGAAATGACCAATAAAATTTGTAAAATAAGAAAGAGAGAAGATTCAGATTACTAAAATTATGAATGAAAAGACAAGACATCATTACAGACCTTACAAACATAAAAGGATTCAGTGTCTGTAGATGTAACACCAAAAACCCAAGTGACAAAAAATGGGTAGGTTGAAAAACTTCAGCCAGGCACTGCAGTACATTCCTGTAATCCCAGACACTCTGAATGCTCAGACAAGAGGATGGCAAGGCCAGAGGCAGCCTGCATAACTTACCAAGACCCTGGTTCTCAAAATAAAAAAATGAAAAAAAAGTGGCAGAGAATGCAGCTTAATGATAGAGCTCTTGCCTAGCATGAATGCAGCCCTGGGTGCAATACCCAGTACTGAAAAAAATTAAAAAAGAAAAAAGGAAAAAAAAAGAAGTCATGTCTCAAGAATATCATTAAGAAAGTAAAAAGTCAGCCCACATAATAGGAAAATGTTTGTAAATGATTTATTTGACAAGGGACTTTTCTCCTAGAATATGTAAGTAACACTTGTTAAACTGAACCTGAACCTGAACCCAAACTCTGAACCTGTTCTGGTTCAAAAATTAAAAAAGAACTTTTTTTCTTAAGCTGGGTCTAAACCCAAACATAGTGAAAATTTGAGTTCAAGTTCAGCTTTCAATGTTTGTTGTGATTGTTTTTTGTTTGTTTGGTTGGTATCATTAGCTATTTAAAAATATAAAAATCGAAAATTTTTGTCTAGCTACACATAGGATTAAAATTTCAAACCAGAACCTGAACCAAACCCAAACCTATTCAAAATTTTAACCTATATTTAACCTGAACCTGCATCTGAACCCAAGTTTTCACAGGTTTGAAGCCCTGCTTATAATGCAATGTTAAAAATACAACATAATCTAAAAATAGGTAAAATATATGGTCAGACATTACATCAGTGAAGCTATGTAAATAACTAATAAACAAATGAAAAGATGTCTGAGATAATTACTCATTAAAGAAATGAAATCAAAATCACAATAAGATACCATCTTGCCCTCATAGTATGGCTATAATCAAAAAGATAGACAATAACAAATGTTGATGAGGTTATAGAGGAACTAAAACTCTAATACTGCTAATGTGTATTAGCACATTAGCACATTTAAGTAATTATGTTTACATGTTTAGATGTTTAGATTATGTTTAGATGTTTAGATGTTTAGGTTATGTTTAGATGTTTAGATATAAATGTTTAGATGTTTATCAAAATGTAAACATAGACAATATAATCTGGCAATGCCACTCCTAGGCATATACCCAAAAGTAATAAAAACATATCCATGCAAAAACACAATGCTCATCACACATTACTCTTAATAACAAAAAAGTGGAAAGTCAAACACCCATTGGTTGATAAATGAATAAACAAAATGTGTTAAGGTATAGTCATATAATTGAAATTATTCAGCAAGTAAATAAGAATGAAGAAGAGAACATGGATGAATCATAAGAACATCTTCCTAAGTGGAAGAAATCAGCACAAAATGTCACATATGTTATTATTTCATTGATATGAACTGGGTAGAAGAGGGAAATCCATAGAGAAAGAAAGTAGATTAGTGAACATTAGGGATTCAGTGTTTGGCTGATGGTTGTGAATACACTAAATATGTGAATATACTATAAATCACTGAATTGCATATCTTAAAATGGTGAATTACACTATAAGAGTTATATCTCAATATAGCTGCTAAAACCAAAAATATCATGGATTTTTTAATTAGTAGTTAAGTTCTATTATATATTTTTTTAAACATAAAGAATGATATTAACTGGTTACCAAGGATACTATATGCTGTTCCTTGTCTTTTCTTAAAAGAAAGAAAAATCCATTTATAAAAGAAGAAGTAATTCAGCCTAAAATGCAGGAATATAGAAGATACTAAAATGAACCCTGGGCTGGGATTTAGCTCAGTTGGTACAGCGCTGCGTTGTAGTCTCTGAGATCCCGAGTTCAATTCTCAGCACCGCAAAAATGGGAGAAAGACCTGGCAATCCACTCCCAAGGCAATCCCGAAACAGTCTACCATTGAAAACCCTGAGGGTCGCTATGAGTCGGATAACGACTCAACGGCACCTAACAACAACAACAACAAAATGAACCCTATCGGAAGATACTGCAATCATATAAATTTCTCTCCTTTGTACACTGGGATTAATGAAAATCAAAATGCCAAAGGAATTATAGTTTTTTAAAGTAAGGAATAATCTCACTAACCTGCTCTCTGAAAATTCTGAAAAATCATCCTGAAGGTCAAACTTGTGTAGAATTTCTCCAATTAGGTAGCCACTGGAAAATGCCTTTGCAAATGCCTTGGGATCTGAATTTTAAAAGCATTGAGACAAAAAATGAATATAATATCACAATGTAATAAACACAGAGTCAAACCCCATAATTTAACTTTAATTCAAAATTTAATGAATATATTTCTAGAAATACCTTTTAATAACCAAAGTGAAATGTTTAAATTTGACAGTAGACATAAAAGTCCCCAAAGATAAACCAATAGTTGATAAAACAAAATCTTAAAAGAAGAGGAAGAAAATTTCTGATTAAAATTAAATAGAACATAACCAATACAATTCATAAACAACTTTAGATTTAAAAACAAATCTTGAAGATATTTATAAAACCACATTCTAATACTTTAGTTATTCATGCAACCTATGATGATAGCATATTCTGGCCAAGTGGAGCACACTCTAACTTTTCATACAAAGACTTAGTTTAAACCTATAAAACAATGGCAAGTTTATTAAAATCATCTGTACCTTTTTCAGGAAACCTTATTGAACACAGGGTTGTTGTTTGTTGTTAGGTGCTGTCGAGTCGGTACCCGACTCATAGCAACCCTCATAGGGTTTTCAATGGCTGTTTCGGGATTGCCTTGGGAGTGGATTGCCAGTTCCTTCTCCCATTTTTGCGGTGCTGGGAATTGAACTCGGGACCTCAGAGACTGCAGCGCAGCGCTCTACCCACTGAGCTAAATCCCAGCCCCCAACATAGGGTAATCCAGTTTTTATTCCATGAAATGATGGAAATAATCCAGAGAAAATTTATCTTTAGAGTCAGAAATATCTGTGTTGGAATTTTGGCTTCTGTCCCTTCCTAGTATGTGATCTTGGGTAAGCTGCCTAACCTTCCTATCTCTCCATTCTGTCTCATCATCTCTAAAACAGAGATAACTATATCTGTATTTTATCCTGGAGAATTATTTAAATTATTAATTATTTTTAATGAATACACATAAACACACACACACACATATATATTTGTATAAATGGGGTAAATGGATGTTTTGATACATTTATACATTGTATAATGTGTCTTCTTGTTGGTTTTCCTTTTTCCTTTTTCTTTTTCTTTTTTTCTTTTTTTTTTTTTTTTTTTTTTTTTTTTTTTTTTTTTTTTTTTTTTTTTTTTTTTTTTTTTTTTTTTTTTTTTTTTTTTTTTTTGCAGTTCTAGGGGGTGGAACCCAGGGCCTTGTGCATACTTTGTAAGAGCTCTACCACTGAGCTGCAACTCCCACCCAGTACCTTCCTTTTTTATTTTTTATCTGGAGACAGAGTATTGCTAAGTTATGTAGGCTGACTCTGGCCTCGAACTTGTGATCCTCCTGCCTCAGCTTCCCAAGTCCCTGGGATTATAGGCATGCCACTATGCCAAGCTTACATTGTATAATGTTTAAATCACATTAAACATATCTGGATCCTCATTTATCATTTTGTTATAAATAAAAACTTTCAAAATACTTTTTTTTTTTTAGCTTTTTGTAAAGTATAATTCGTTTTTGTCGTCCATAGTCACCCTACTGTGCAAGAGCCCGGACTTGCTCCTAAGTAATACCCACTGATGAACATTTCCCCATTCCTCCTTTCTCCCTACTCTCCCCAGCCTCTGGGAACCACTGTTCATCTCAAAATCTATGAGAACAATTCTTCTAGATTGCATATATAAGCAAGATCAGGCAGTACTTGTCTTCCTGTGCCTGGCTTATTTCACTTAACATAGTAATCTCCAGTTCCACCTATGTAGTCACAAATAGCAAGATTTCATTCTCTCCCTCCCCTCCTGAAGAGTATTCCATTGTTAAACATTAAAGGCATTATGTAAGAACTGTTGGGTACCATGCCTGCCAGATGGTAGGCACAGAGTAATAAGTGCATAATTTTTTTAAGTATTCAATGGAATTTGCTTTCTTTAAAAATGTTCATAGTTTTACTTCACTTGGATTCCTTTATGATGTGAAAAATACAGAACATATGGTATTTAAGGACAATACACAAAATTAATTGACAAAATAACATCATAGGACAAAGCTATCATGTCTCAAATGATTTCAAAATCATCCACAAATCTTCAACATTTCTATCCTTTAGATAACAGCCATCAAAACACTCTATGTCATGCCAGTGCCATAAACTCAGTAGTATCACATTGTTCTATTTTATCTATTTGACCAATATTGAGATGGCTAATTGAATATGAAGAAAAATCCTTGTTCATGATTTGTAGAATTTATGCTTGGTTGTGTGGTTTCAGGGGGGTGAAGTGAGTTGCCCCATAAAGGCCACCTCACAGAGAACTTACTCAGAAGACTCCATGTCATCAGTAAGTAAAAAAACTCTTCTGTGCATCTTGACACCACACTACAATTTTGTCCAAGACTTTCTTAGTATTTGTCCTCATAGTACTTTATACTTTGAATAATATTCAAACTCTTAGGTTGACTTAATGCAATGATAAAAGTAGTTTTAAAAATGTAAAACTATTTCCTTCTGTTTGATGTATCCAGGGTAAGATTCAAAACTGACTAGCACTTGAATCTATTAACTATAGTTATATAACCTGTGATTTACAATAGAAAAATAGAAGGTATGAAACCTTTAGGAAACAAAAAAATGCTTTTGTCTATGGATCACTTTAACAATAAGAAAAGAAATAAAACTTTGTAAGCTGTAGTTCATGGAAGAAGACCCACTACATCAGTTCTTAAAGCTTAGAACCTGGCATATATTAGTGGGCTTTGGCCAGCTTGTCCTCAAGCAGACAAGTTTTGTTGTTATTTTAAAACTATTCAGGGCAGAATGATCTCATTCTAAAAACATGATAATTCATTTGATGCCTTTCCTTATCAGTCTGATTTGTCCTTGCAAAGGACATTTGAAAATACTGATGATTCTCTTGAGAAAATAGAGACTTCATACCTCTAGAAGGAGAATTCATAATTTGTGGCATATATTAGCTCCATAATCCAGCCTGGAAGGTTCCTTGCAGCATGAACTAAGCTTCCTCTTCATAATCAAGGTATACAACTGTCTTCGCTTTAATATGGCACCACCTGAACATCACAGTGCCTTGTGATGCTACTAAAATGAGAATTGAATTGATCTTACACTACATGCCATCTATTTCTTAGCAAGTGTCTTCTAGCTTGATACCTTGGGAGTCAGAAACAATGGAAATCCAAATGGCTCTTTCTATTTCCAAAAGACTGACACATGCCATTATCTCCTTCTGCATAGCTGCTTTCTCCTTCCCCTATAGACCCCTCTGCTAGACACCAAGGCTGTTCTTTCTCTGGCTGCCATCACTTCCCCCAGTGTGCCACGTGGCCTTCCCTGTCTTGTACTTCTTGTGTCTGTTGTTTCCTTTTTTTTTTTTTTCCAGCTTTCTTTGCTTTTCTCTTCCCTAGCCAATCCCTATTCTCTTAGTTTTCTAGAGTCCTTTGACCAAGGGCCATTGTCAGACTATAGGTATGTTTTTCTTCTGTATTATAGAACATTATAGTTTTGGCTCAGATTTTGGCTTACTGCTTTTGAAGTTTGCACTATGCCATGCCTGTTTCTCATGTTGATCAAACGCCTGAAGTCGCACTCATAAATAATTAGAGTATAAATTAATCCTACTTCATCATCCTCAATGTAGAAGACAATTAGTCTATAGAAAACTATTTGCTACAAAGATGTCCCCTGAAAAATGAAAGCATATTTCATTTCCTTTGGAATGGCATGGCATATAAATAAAGCAATTCTAATATGGATAAGATAGAAGTGATTATGGTATACAGGTCAAAGAAGTACTATAAAGATTTCTGTGTTTCACTGTCAGGTTAGTTCACAACAAATAAAAAATATGAAAACACCTGTCTAAAGCTTTTTGTATGTAAAACACTTCAGATTTACTGTGTGCTATGTCAGCAAAAACGCATACATGGAGTAAAGAATATAGCAAATGATAAAACCAACAAATGGAGAATTTGGAGAAAAGAAACAAAAAAGAATACACTCAAGAAATTAGGTGATGAAACAAAAATATTAAAAAAATGTATGCAAGCTAGTAATATATGGATTAAAGATATAGAATGTGAAGATAAGAAACCAAATACAGAAAAAGGGAGAAAGTAGGAGAATAAAATACTTCCTTCCTACTAAATGTCACTGACTAGCATGATTAATTTCATGATGACCACTTCCATAAATTAATTTGCACTCACAATTGGCATTTCCTACAGAGAAGTGACAAGTTGACTCCACGACAATGAACAATGAATTATTAGAATATTAGAAATCAATGAACCATCAGAGCGCAGTGACAATCTTTATCCTGAGCCTGAAAAGATTTTCATCGGGATTAAGGATGTTTAGCATAACTCATCCCTGCTTCTAGTCTTCCAAGCCATGTTTCTGGTCCCTACCGGTGATGGTTTTTTGCTACAATCTCTGATACGGACTTCTATGATGTGTCTTGTTAGGCTCAGAGAGAAGGTGGCACTCTAAGTGTTTCTCTATTAAGATGCCCCTGAGCCAGCTAGAGAAAGTACTTGTTGTTAGGTGCCGTGGAGTCGGTATCTAACTCATACCGACCCTCTGTACAACGGGGGAAACACTATTGTCAGTGCTTCTCTGCTGTTCATAGGGTTTTCAATGGCAGATTGATTTTTGGGAGTGGGTTGCCAGGTCCTTCTCCTAAGCCTACAGCTTCTGGTGTTCCCAGATGTTCTCCCATCCAGGTACTAACCAGGCCTGACCCTGCTTAGCTTCTGAAATCTGAGGGGATCGGATGCCACAGGGCTACAGTTGTTGTTGTTCTTAGGTGCTGTGGAGTTGGTATCCAGGGCTACAGAGAAAGTACTTAAAGATATCCATATTCAAGTGTCTGGAGAAAGAGGCTCTGTTTGACACTTTGCTCAAATACGAGTCACTTGACCTTGGGCAATTAGATAGCTATAGTTTCTCATCTGCAAAAGAGGGAAAGTGATGGGCTCCTCCTCATAAGAATTGTTTCAACAATTAAGTGGGACATTGTATGTAAAGTTCTTATAATAATCCTGGTCCACAGTCAGTGCTTAGTGACAATACTTATTGTTGTCATTGTTGTTGTTGTTGTTAGGTGCCGACTCATAGCAACCTTATGTACAGCAGGTCAAAACAATTGCCGATTCTGTGCCAGGCAAATGATCTTATTTATGTTTAAGACCATTGTTGCAGACACTGTGTCAATCCATCTGGTGGAGAGTTTTCCTCTTTTGTGTTGACCTGACACTCTCCCAAACGTGATGTCCTTCTCCAGGGATTGTTCTCTCCTGACTACATGTCCGAAATATGTAAGACGCAGTTTGGCCATTCTTGCTTCCAAGGAGCACTCTGGTTGTACTTCTTCTAAGACAGATTTGTTGGTTCTTTTGGCAGTCCATGGTATATTCAATAGACGTCTCCAGCACCACAATTTAAAAGCATCAATTCTTTTTCTGTCTCTCTTGTTCAATGTCCAGCTTTCACAACCATATGATACCACTGAAAACACCATGGTATGAGTCAGACACACCTTCGTCTTCAATGTGACATCTTTGCTTTTCAATACTCTAAAGAGATCTTTTGCCACAGCTTTTCCTAGAGCAATGCATCTTTGGATTTCTTGACTGCTGCTTCCACTGGTGTTGATTATAGAGCCAAGCAAAGCAAAATCTTGGACAACCTCAATCTTTTCTCCAGTTATTGTGAAGTTTCATGCTGACTCAGTCGTAAGGATTTTTGTTTTGTTGATGTTTAGTCATAACCCATATAGAAGGCTATGATCTTTGATCTTCATCAGTAAATGTTTTAAATCCTCTTCACTTTCAGCAAGCACAGTTGTGTCATCTGCATAACGCAGGTTGTTAATGAGTCTTCCTCCAATCTTGATGCCACGTTCTTCCTCATAAAGTCCAGCTTCTCAGATTATTTGCTCAGCATATAAATTGAAGAGATAGGGTGAAAGTATACAGCCCTGACACACACCTTTCTCAACTTTAAACCACTCAGTGTTTCCTTGTTCTATTTGAACAACTGCCT
>VMDO01029459.1:0-22611 GCA_007922755.1 Pedetes capensis | reverse complement strand
TAAAATACTTTTTACTTTCTGTACTTCAAATGCTTGCTGTCACATAATTTACAACTGAACAGAAAAATTATTATCAATTCTTTGTGATCTAAATAATATAAAATGATAATTATTAAAAGTATAAAGTTTGATTAAAGTTTTCAATAAAGATATCAAAGCATATATATGCATATGTTTATGTAAATACTTTAAAACCACAAGAATAATGTATACTTTCTTTAGGAAAAATCATTTTTCAGGAAAATTTGCATTGATATAATTGCAAATATACTATTAAATTCCACAGCAATAAGCAACAACTGACTGATTCATTCAGCTATGCATTTTCCACAGTTTTGAGATGAAAATTAGATTAATTTTAACAGTAAATTGTGAAGAATAAAGTGTTTATAGCAGTTGTTCAGCTATATATTATCATATTTCAACTGATTTCATTTGTAATACTCACTGAACCTGAGCAACATAGAAAAATTTAGTTCCCTCCAGAAACCTTGCTATTTGTAATTGGATTATCTCACTGTCCTTCTGTGGAGAAAAATATGTATTTGCTTTACATTCAAGCATTCCTGCAATTCTACTGACTAGAATTTTATGTTTGAAAGAATTAGTGATGTGGAAAGAGGGTGGGCCTTGAGTTTTGAAAGCATTAGATTTTCCTGCTAGCTCAGCCAGGACTCAGTCTTACGCTGCTTTCAGAATCTGTTCTGTCCACCAGTTATGCCCTACTGTGTCTTGAAAACTGAGTCATCCCATTGTTTAGTGCTCATCTAACAAAAACAAAATGTTGAGAGAAACTAATGGGTACATTGTTAGTTGTTGGTGCTGGAGTTTGATAATACATGTCAATTTCTCTATTTTATTCAAAAAATCACAAGGTATACAGTAAACATTATAAATACATAATAAATATACATAGTACCATTTATTATAATACACAAATTAGAGGCAAAAGGGTATCAATTATTGGCCAATGGGCTTCCATACACAATGCTTACTAATATTTTGTTGTTGTTGTTGTTGTTGTTGTTGTTGTTGCTGTTAGGTGTCATCAAGTCGTGTCTAACTCATAGTGACCTCATAGGGTTTTCAATGGCTGATTGTTTTAAGATTGCCTTGGGAGTGGATTGCGCCACATCCTTCTCCCATTTTTGCAGTGCTGGGAATCGAACTCAGGACCTTAGAGACTGCAGAGCAGTGCTCTACCAACTGAGTTAAATCCCAGCCCCTACTAATATGCTAGTCAAGATTATTAACGTTAGCTATTATAACAGTCTCCAAGTCTCAGTGGCTTGACATAGTATGTGTTGTTTTGCTCACTAATTTTAAATCACAGGGGGATTTTATTTTGTTGTTTCCTCTTCAGCCTTTTGGAGGATATCATAGTTATTTTGTCTTTATCCTCTTATAGCTAGAGGCTCTGAAAAATCTATTCTTCCAAAATCTGAGGTAAAGAATGGCAATGAAATGTGTAAGGAGACTTAACCCTTATATTATAAATGATTTTACATTAAATATTTCTATCTATAGGTCAAACAACTAGCATCTATCATGATATGAATTCTAGATACTCAGGACCTGTGTAGGATACAAATGTGTGTGTGTGTGTGTGTGTGTGTGTGTGTGTGTGTGTGTGTGTGTGTTGAAATGGGCAATACTATCTGTCAAGTCTGAGCAAGAAGGAGTATTGGCTAATACTGGCAGGGTATTGTGTTAATAAATTCAATATGAATTTTAGTTGCAGGTTTTTTTGTGATATTAGGGATTGAACTCAGGACCTCATTCATGGTTTGCAAGTGCTATACTTTCAGTACATTTTTTGCTTTTTATTTTGAGGCTGAGTCTCACTACATTACACAGGCTGCCTTTGGCCTCAAACCTAGGATCCTCTTGTCTCAGCTTCTGGAGTCACTGGGATTACAAGCATGAGCTGCCAAGGCTGTCTTGAAATCTGTCTTTTTATTGTCTGTACCAGGAGTAGGTATTTTACAGATTATGCTCTTGAAATGTCACTAGAGAGACTCTAAATCAAATATTTCCTATTTCAATGATTGGAGGCTCATTGGAAATACTGGATTTTAGATTTGGATTCTATTTTCAGGACTCTTTGCTTCTCAGCTTGAATTTCACCCCTAACCCTAGCTTACTGAACAAGGGATGAAGAGCCATAAGTAGTACTAGCCATTTTACCTTCCATCTTGATTCTTGGTAGTAATTTAAAAATAAGTTTTAAAATCATTTTTCAATTTTGTTTTTAAAATTAAAACAAACTGTTAATGGGTATGGTGGCATATGCCTATAATCCCAGTGGCTCGGGAGGCAGAGGCAGGAGGATCGCAAGTTTGAGACCAGAGGCAGTCTGTGTAATTTAGCAAGACCATGTCTCAAAAAGTTAAAAAAATAATGGGCCAGGGGTGAAGCTCAGTGGTCCAGCTCTTGCAGAACATGTAAGCATGAGGCCCTGGGTTCAACCCCCAGTACCACATACACAAAAAATGTTAAACAAGCTAACCCATCACCAACAAAGTAAACCCCACAAGTTATATCTTCCTTTTTTTATCCACATTAATAATCACTAGAATTTTGCTTTAATTGACCAGACTACTAGGGACATTGGTACTTTCCCTGATTAACTTAGAATATGGTCAATTATGAAATGTCATGAACTACTCTGTTCTGTCTACAACACCAAGAGTACACTCTTATGAACTGAACTATAACTAAATGTATATTATTTTAAGCATGAATCCTATGTATCCTGGTTTTCTTCATTAGCTTGGAAACCTCTGTAGCTTATTAAGTTTCTGGGATCATGTATTCAGCCAAGTGATGCCTCCCCTCCACAGTAAAGAAAGGGGTGGAATCATTTCTATTGAGACATAAAGAAAAGGATAAACAATTTTTGTTCAAAATATAAAGTGATTCAGAAAACTGACCAAAATCTAAACTAAGAAACTAAATCTTGTGCATTTGTAAAAGAATTTATCTTAGGTTTTTATCTTTGTGAAGGAACATATCAGGATAGTGAAAAATTTAAGAGTTTTATTGTGAACATTTCTAATATGCCAGAAGAAATCTTTGAGTATCATGTATGATTTACCTTATATTAACCATTTTTGAAAAGTGCTTTTTTATTTTTATTTGTTTATTTTTTGAGGAACACAGTACTCTTAGAAAAACATAATTTTCAGATAAGCCAAAGATTGGATTTTCTCTGGTAGTTTAAATTTTATCCAGTAGTTTAAATTTTTATCCTCTATTACAAATATCTTTTTATCTCTTATGGAGACATAGAAATAATTTTTTTTTTTTTTTGCAGTACCGGGGGTTGAACCCAGGGCATTGCACTTGCATACTTTGCAAGCACTGGACCACTGAACTGCTGCTGCCTCCAGCCCATTTCTTTTCTTTTTTTTAACTTTTTGAGACAGGGTCTCACTAATTACACACACTGCCTCTGGTCTGGAACTTGTGATCCTCCTGCCTCTGCCTTCTAAGCCTCTGGGATTACAGGCATGCGCCACTGTGCCCGGCTCAGAAATAACAATTAAAAAATAAAAAAAAACTGGCAATATCAGGAAAGCAGAAGGAGCTAGAGACTACTCAGAATGACTCAAAGATTAAAAATAAATTCCAACATAACACATAATTTGTACTTTATTTGTGATAAATCAAGCCTTTTAGAAGAGAGTATATAGGCATTTTTTAAAAATTCTAGCTGGATTCCATGCTGTACACCTGTAATCCCATCAACCTGGGAGGCTGAGGCAGGAGGATCACAAGTTAAAGACCAAGAGGCAGTCTGTGCAATTTAGTGAGGTCCTGTTCCAAAAACTGAATAAGAGGATGGGGATGCAGCTCAGTGGTAGAGCATTCATGTCGCATGTTCAATGCCCTGGATTCAACTCCCTAGTACTGCAAAACAAACAAATTAGATATCATCTGAAAAGTCAAGTGAGACCCCTGGGGAGAGATGAAGCCACCACACAAGGCCAAATGTGCAGCAAAAGCTTCTTTATGCAGAGTTTCCCTCAGTGAAGGTAGGCTACATCTGCTAAGAGAATCAGCTGCAAGACAAAGGGCCAAGTAGTTTATATTGGAGTCTGGATGGGGGACAAGTTTAGATCAAAAGAGGGAGAGTTGGTGGTTGTGGGAGGGGTTGGATCAACCACTCATTACAGCTGGAACTCTCAAGGCTTGCAGAACTTCCTGTTTATCAGCTTCTTACGGACTTCCTGTTGGTGCCAACATTGTTGGGTTTTGGTCTTGGGTGGCCTCAGGGTTAGGTTCAGCAAAGAATAATGGTAGAAGGGATGCCCCATGGTGGCTTGACAGGAGAGGAACCATTTTGTTGCACATGATCATCCTCTGACATCTTCCCAGTCTTGCCAGTTACTGAAGTCCACACGAAGCTAATCAAACTTTGCCATTTCTTTTGTTAACCTATTCTGTGGCTGGCTAGATTCTACTCTCATAAACATAAAATTGACCCATTCTTTCTTTTATGTTTGTAATCATTTGGCTCAACAGAGTGAAAAAAAATCAATTTCATTTAAATGTTTAAAATTATCACTTCCTCCAAGCCAACTGAAAGTTTGAAGTTTTCAAAATGTATATGGACACTTTTTCTGCCTTCAACACAAAATTCACTGAAGGAATAGACCCCAAGATCATTCCATACTTTGCAGAAGCAGGGTGCAATGTGAACAGGGCAGGCTTGTGGATTCACCTCTCTGGTGGCAGCTGCTCAAAGTCCGTTCATCTGTCGGTGGCTATTTCTCCCCAACAGGGATCCTTCTTGCTCCCCTCATTGGGAAAATAAGCAGAGGCATGGACCTGGATCCCAACAATGCACTGGCATGGAGAGCACTGCTCTGTGGAGACAAAAGGGAAGTGTAGGAAAAGGGTGAGTTTGGGAACGAATGCTGCAAGGGAGACAGCAAGGGTGGAGAGCTCAGTCAGGAGCTGGTGATGCAGCAAATTCCCCTTCTAGATTTTCTTGGCTTTTGGTCTTTTGGATTGTTTATTTTTATTTTATTGTTGTAGCTATTGTAAACGGAATTGTTTTCTTGATTATATGTCAGCTAATTCACTATATAGCAACTTTACTGTTTTTTTTCATATGCTGATTTTGTATCCTGCAAATTTGATGAATTCATTTATTAGTACTAATAGTAAATTTTGATGGAGTCTTTGGAATTTTATATGCATAAGTGCCACTCTGTAGTCTCTGAGGTCACGAGTTCAATTCCCAGCACTGCAAAAATGGGAGAAGGACCTGGTGAACCACTCTTGAGGCAATCCTGAAACAGTCAGAATTCGAAAACCCTATGAGGGTGGCTATGAGTTGAACATGACCTAACAGCAGCAACAGCAGCATATGCACAAGATTATGCTGTCTGCAAAGAGTGATAATTTGATATCTCCTTCTCCAATTTGTATGCCCTTTATTTCTTTATCTTTCCTATTGGCTCTGGCTAGAATTTTCATCACTAGATTGAATAAAAGTGGTGAAAATTGCCATTTTTGCCTTGTTCCAGATTTTAAAGAGAAAGATTTCTGTTTCGCCACATTCAGTATAATGTTAGCTGTTGGGTTATTGTAAGAGGCCTTTAATATGTTAAGATATGTTCCTTGTATGCATAATTCGTTCAGTGTTTTTATCACAAAGTGATATTGGATTTTATCAAATACCTTTTCTACATCTATTGAGATGATCATGATTTTTTGTTGTTATTGTTCTTCATTTCATCTATGTAGAGCATAACTTTTATTTATTTGGGTATATTGAGCCCTGGTTACATCCCTGGGATGAATCTCATTTGATGACAGTGAATAATCTTTTTAATATTTTGTTGGATTTTGTTTTAGCAGGGTTTTTTTTTTTTGAGGATTTTTTATCTATGTTCACCAAAACTATAGGGCTATAGTTTTCTTCTTTGTATATATCCTTATATGGATTTATTTTCAGAGTAATCTTGGCCTCATAGAAAATCCTTGGAAGAACTTCTTCCTCTTCAATTTTTTTTGGAATAACTTAAAGATAATTGCTAGTACTTCTTCTTCAAATATTTTGTGGAATTCATCAGTATTTCACTATTGTTTCAATATTGTCATGAGGTTTGTTTTATGGGAAACTTTTTATTATTATATTTTTTATTTTATATAACCCATTTATTTATAAATGTTGGTGGGGTGCAAAGTAATAAAGCTTTTGCTATTTCTAATATGCAACCATTACATTGCTTTTGGTTGCACTTTCATCAATTTACATATTTCACAGACATTTTGATTAATATGTAGTAAAAAATAATCATATGAATTTATGGGTTAAAGTCCCTTTTTTTGGCCCCATGTATTTACATTGTTGTATCATCTATGTTGAGATTATCTTCTGTCTTTATCACAGCACATTATTTTCCTTCCCCTTGACCTCTTCCTCAACCTCTGCTCCCCCTAAAAGCCTCCTCTCTTATTTTCTACTCTGTTTTCATTTTTTCTTCTTAGCTACACCTGATGGGCTGGGATTTAGCTCAGTTGGTAGAGCACTACGCTGCAGTCTCTGAGGTCCCAAGTTCAATTCCCAGCACAAAAATGGGAGAAGGGCCTGGCAATCCACTCCCAAGGAAATCCCGAAACAGTCAGCCATTGAAAACCCTATGAGGGTCGCTGTGAGTCAGATACCGACTCGACGGCACCTAACAACAACAACAACAAAGCTACACCTGATTAATTATAAACATATATGTATTTTTCTTCCTTAATGTTAAATTTAGCTCTCACCTATGAGTGAAAACATATGGTATTTCTCTCTTGTGGCCTGAATTCATTCACTTAAAATATTCTCCAGATCCATCCACTTTGCTGAAAATGACATTATTTCATTCTTATTATTGATGAGTAACATTCCATTGTGTATGTATACACCACATTTTTTTTATCCATTCCTCTGTTGATGGACATCTTTGTTGATTCCATATTATATTGTAGAAAGTACTACATTAACTATGGAAATGCAGGTGTCTTTGTGGTATGCTTATTTATCTTCCCTTGAGTATATTCCAAGAAGTGGTATCACTCAGTTGTATGGTAGTTCTATTCTTAGTTTTCTCAGGTATCTACCATATGGATTTCCAAAGTGGATGACCTAATTTTCAATCCACCCAGCAGTGTAGGGTTCCTTATTCTCTCCATTTTTGCCAGAATTTGTTGTTATTTGTTTTCTTAATCTTGGCCATTCTTACTGGAGTGAAATGGAATCTCACTGTAGTCTTGATTTGCATTTCCCTACTGACTAGGGATATTGAACATTCTTTCATGTGATTCCTGGCCCTTTGAACTTCTTCATTTGAGAACTATCTGTTCATTTCCTTTGTCCACTTATGTACTGGGTTATTTGTTGTCTTTGAATTTGCTTTCTTAACTCTTTGTATACTCTAGAAATTAGTCCTCTCTCAGATGTGTAGGATGCAAATATTTTTTTCCCATTCAGTGGGCCCATTCTGTTGATTGTTTCCTATGCTGTACAGAAGCTTCTTAATTTCATATAATCATGTTTTTCAATGTGTGGTGCCATTTCCTGGGCAATTAGAGTCTTGTTAAGGAAATACCTTCCTACGCTTATGTATTGGAGCATGTTTCCTAACTTCTAGTAGATTTAAGATTTTGAGTTTTATGTTGAGGTTTCTTATCAATTTCAATTTGACTTTCATGCAAATTGAGACATATTGATCTATTTTCAATTTTCTGCAAATGGCTATCCAATTTTCTCAGCACCATTTGTTGAAGAGGCTATCTTTTCTCCATTGAACATCCTTAGCCGCTTTGTCAAAGATCATGTGGCTATATTTGCACGGGTGTATCTCTGGGGCTTAAATTCTGTTCCATTGGTCTTTATGCCTATTTTTGTGCCAGTGTCAAGATGTTTTTACCACTATAGCCCTGTAGTATAGTTTGAAGTCAGGTATTGTGAAACCATCTACAGTTTTTGGAGTTTAAGGTTGTATTGTGTATATGCAGTCTTGTGTTCCCATAAGAAATTTAGGATTTTAAAAATGGGGATTGGATTAAAACTGTAAGTTGCTTTTGGAAATATAGCCATTTTTACATCATTGTTTCTCCCAATCCATGGATAGAGGAGGTACTTCCATCTTCTATTACCCTCTATGGTTTTTTCATTAATGTTTTGAAGTTTTCCTTGTATAGATCTTCAAGGTTTTTGGTTAGATTGATTCCTAAATATTTAAACATTTGGTAGACTGCAGTGAATGTGATTGTTGCTTTAATTTCCTTCTTTTCCTGTTCGCTATTGGTGTAAAGGAAGACTATTGATTTTTTAGCATTAATTTTGTATCCTCCTACTCTGCTGAAGGAGTTAATTATCTCTAAATGTATTCTAGTGGAAATTGGGGCTCTTTTAGGTAATGGATGATGTTATTCATGAAGAAGGATAATTTAACCTCTTCTTTGTCTACCTGCATCCTTTTGATTTCTTTCACTTGCCTGAATGCTCTGGCTAGGATTTCAAACACAATATAGAATAGGTGAGGAGAGCATGGACATCCTTGTCTTATTCCTGATCTGAGAGGGAATGATTTTGATTTTTCCCCATTTAATCAGATATTGGCTGCATTTTGGCCATAGATGGCATTTATGATGTTAAGGTGTTTCCCTATTATGCCCATTTTCTCCAGGGCTTTTATCATGAAAGGATGTAGCATTTTGTCAAAGGTCTTCTTAGCATCAATTGGAATTATCATGTGATTTTTTTTCTGTAAGTCCCTTGATATGTTGAATTACATTGATTGATTTTCAGATGTTGAGCCAGGCTTGGATCTATGAAAGGAAGTCCACTTGATTGTGGCATATGATATTTTTTATGTGTTGCTGAATTCAGTTTGATATAATTTTATCAAAACATTTGTGCCAATGTTCAACAGGGAAATTGGTATATAGTTCTCTTTCTGTGAAGTGTCCTTGCCTAGTTTTGGTATCAGGGTGATACTGACTTCATAGAATGATTTTGGAAGTGCCCTCTCATTTTCTACTTTATGAAATGGTTTGAGGAGTATAGGTATTAATTCTTCTTTTCAGACTTGATAGAATTCTGCTGTGAACCCATTGGGACTTGGGCTTTTGTTGGGAAACCTTACTACTGTCTCTATTTTGGTGAATGTAACAGTTCTGTTTAAATTGTTTATGTCCTATGGGACTAATTTTGGTAATTCATATGTGTTAATGAACTTTTTCATTTCTTCTTTGTTTTGGGGGGTAAAGTACAATTTCTCACAGCATTCCTTGATGATCTTCTAGATTTCATTGGTATCAGTTGTTATGACCCCACTCTTGTCTCTAATTTCTAAAATTTGGGGCTTTTCTTTCTTTCTTTTAGTGTGATTGAAAAGGAGGGCATCTATTTTATTAATCTTTTCAAAGAACCAACACTTAGTCTTGTTAATTCTTTAAATTGCCTTTTTAGATTCTGATTGGGATATCTCTGCCTTGATCTTGATAATATCTATCTGAGTTCTCCCTTTAGGATTGGCTTGTTTTTAGCTTTCTATTGCCTTAAGATGCATCATTAAGTTATGTAAGCAGGTCTTCCCTAACTTATTGATGAAGGTACTCATGGCTATGAACTTCTCTCTTAGAATTGTATTGCTGTATCCCATGAATTTTGGTAAGATTTATTTCATCCTCTGATTCAATAAGTTTTTATATTTCCTCCCTGATTTCTTCGATGACCCATTGATCATTCAACAGTGTATTTTTTTGTTGTTGTTAGGTTTTGTGGAGTCATTTCTGACAACCCTCATAGGGTCTTCAGTGACTGCTTTTTGAGGAATTGTTTTGAGACTGAGCTGTTACATCCGTTGCCCATTTTTGCAGTGCTGGACATTGAACACATGGCCTGAGAGAGAGCAGAGTGGCATTCTACCAACTGAGCTGAACTCAAGCCCAGTGTATTATTTAGTCTTGATGAATTTTTAACATTTCTAATTTTTTCTTAGGGGCTAGGATTTAGCTCAGTTGGTAGAGCGCTGCTCTGCAGCCTCTGAGGTCCCAAGTTCAATTCCCAGCACCGCAAAAATGGGAAAAGGATGTGGCAACCCACTCCCAAGGTAATCCTAAAACAGGCAGCCATTGAAAACCCTATGAGGGTCACTATGAGTTGAATACTGACTTGATGGCACCTAACAACAACAACAACAATTTTTTCTTGCTTTTGAGGTTTAGTCTTATTCTGTTGTGATCTGATAAGTTTCAGGGGATGAGTTCTTTTTTTTTTTTTTTTTGGTATTTATTGAGGCCATTTTTTGTGTACTAAAATGTGGTCTTTCTTAGAGAAAATTCCATGTTGTGCTGAGAAGAATGTATATTCCTCATGAGATGGGTGAAATATTCTGTAGATGTCTGTAAGATCCAGTTGGCCTATGGTGCTACTTAGAATCTTTCATTTCTCCATTGATTTTTTTCTTTGATGATCTGTCTCTTAGGGAAAGTAGTGCATTATGATCTCACATAATTATTGTGTCTGGCCATATATATTCCTTTATCTCCAGTAAAATTTATTTTAGGGAGCTAGGTGACCCTGTGTTTGGTGAGTAAATATTAAATATCATTATGGGTTCCTGTTTGACTATTCCTTCTACTAATATGGAGTATCCTTCTTTGTCTCTTCTGATTAGTTTGCAATTGAAATCCAAGTTATCTGAAATTACTATTGCAATTCCTAGTTTTTTTCTTTTTTCTTTTTTTTTTTCCCTTTTATGTTCTCATGTGCTTGGTATATTGTTTCCAGCATTTAATTTTCAGCCTTTTGTAGTGTTTATGGATGGGGTGAATCTTTGAATGCCACATTTTGAGAGTGTATATATTTTAATACAGTTGGCCAATCTGTGCCTTTTTTTAAAAGAATATTTCTTCCTTTATTTTTCCAATTAACTTAACACTGAAAATAAAATCAAAAGTAATATATTTCCTTATATTCCTTATGTTTCTCTTCTTTGACAATTTCTTTTCTTGTTTTAACATTTTTGATAGTAATTTTTGGTATACAACTTAATGGTTTTCATTATGACATTTCCATATATGCATTTCATTGTAAATTGCTCCTATAACATCCCCTTTACCCTCTCATGACCCTCTGCCCCCATCTCCCCACCAATAGTGTAAGAGGGTTCTCTTTTTCTCCACAACCTCACCAGCATTTGTTATTTGTTTTTTTGATCTTGGACATTCTTACTGGAGTAAGGTGGAATCTCAGAGCTGTTTTGATTTGCATTTCCCAAATAGCTAGTGATATTGGGCACTTTTTATGTGTTTCATGTACTTATGAACTTTATTTGAAAACTATCTATTCAGTTCATTTGCCCATTTGTGCATTGGATTATTTTTTGCCTTGGGAGTTGCTTTCTTAAGCTCTTGGTAAATTCTGGAAATTAGTCCTCTGTAAGATGTGTAGGATGTAAAGACTTTCTCCCATTCAGTGGGGTATTCCTTAACTCTGTTGTTTCCTTTGCTGTACAGAAGCTTTTTTTATTTCATGTAATTTCATTTATCTATTCTTGCTGCAATTTCCTGAGCAATTGGAGTCTTATTAAGGAAATGCTTTCCTATGCCTATATGTTGAAGCATATTGCCTAACTTTTCTTCTAGTAATTTTAAGGTTGTTGGTTTTATGTTGAGGTCTTTTATCCATTTCAAGTTAACTCTCATGCATATTGAGAGGTATGGGTGTGCTTTCATTTTTCTGCAGGTAGAAATCCAATTTTTCCATCACCATTTGTTGAAGAGGCTATCCTTTCTCCAATTTGCCTGCTTTGCACCTTTGTCAAAGATCAAGTGACTATTGATGTGTTTCTGTATCTCTGGGTCCTCAAATGTTCCACTGGTCTTCAGGCATAATATTTTTTGCCAGTGCCAAGCAGTTTTGCTACTAAAGCCCTGTCATACCATTTAAAGTCAGGGATTATGATCTCACCTGCACTAGTTTTGCAGCTTAAGAGTGTTTTCGCTATATGTGGTCTTTTTTGTTTCCATATGAATTTTTGGATTAATTTTTCTATTTCTGTATAGTCATTGGAATTTTCATGGAGATTGCATAAAATCTGTAGATTGCTTTTGGTAAATAGCAATTTTTACAAAATTGATTTTCCCAATCCATAAGCAAAGGAAGCCCTTCCACTTTCTAGTATCCTCTGTAATTTCTTTCTTTAATATTTTGAACTTTTCCCTGTAGAGACCTACAGGATCTTTGGTTAGATTTGTTCCTAGATATATACAGTTTTGGTGAACTATCATGAAAGGGATTGTAGCCTTAATTTCCTTCTCTTCCTGCTCATAGTTGGTGTAAAGGAAGGCTACTGATTTTTGAGTGTTAACTCTTTATCCTGCCACTTTCCTAAAGGAGTTCATTAGGTCTAAACTTTTTCTAGAGGAGTTTTTGGGATCCTTTAGTTAAAGTATCATGTTGTCCACAAATAAGGATAATTTGACCTCTTCTTTGCCTGCCTCTTTCCATTTGATTTCTTTTTCTAGTCTAATTGCCTGGCTAGGGCTTCAATCACAATATTAAATAAGATAGAAGATAGTGGACATCCTTGTATTTTTCCAGATCGTAGAGGAAATGATTTAGATTTTTCTCAATTTAATATGATGTTGGCTGTAGGTCTATCATTAATGGTCTTTATGGTAATGAGATATTCTCCTGTTATGCCTATCTTCTCCAGGGTTTTTATCATGAAAATGTGTTGCACTTTGTCAAATGCCTTCTCAGCATCAAATTGAGATGTTCATGTGATTTTTGTTTGCAAGCCTCTTGATATGTGGAATTACATTAATCAATTTTCATATATTGAACCAGTCTTGAATCTGTGGAATAAATCCCAGTCCATCATGGTGAACAATCTTCTCAATCTGTTGCTGAATTTGATTTGCAAGGATTTTGTTGAGATTTTATTTTATTTTATTTGTACTGAGCTTTGAACCCAGGGCCTCACACTTGCATGGTTTGGAAGTGTACTTTTACTGAGCTGCACCATCAGCCCACTTTTTTTTAACTTTTTTTGAGGCAAGGTCTCAATAAATTACATACGCTGTCTCTCATCTTGAACTTGTGATCCCCATGCCTCTGCCTACTGAGTCACTGGGACTTCAGGTGTGCACCACCACACCCAGCTGATTTTGTTGTGAATTTTTGCATCTATTTTCATTAGGGAAACCAGTCTATAGTTTTCTTTCTTAGATGTACCATTGTCTGGTTTAGGTTTCAAGGTGATGGTAGTTTCATAGAATTAATTTAGAAGTGCTTCCTCCTTTCCTACTTTTTGAAGTAATTTGAAGAGAACTGATATTAATTCTTATTCAAAAGTTTGGTGGAATTCTGCTGTGAACTCATCAGGTCCTGCGCTCTTTTTGTTGGGAAGTTTCCTTAAACTTTTCTATGTCAGCATATGTAATGGGTCTGTATAGGCCACTTATGTCCTCAAGGCTTAATTTTGGTAAATCATGTGTGTTAATAAATTTATCCATTTCTTCTGTTTTTTGGTATTTATTTATTTATTTATTTATTTATTTAGTATTTGGGGGAATAGAATTTCTCAGAGTATTCCCTGATGATTTTCTGGATTTCATTGGAGTTGGTGGCTATCATCCATTTTTCATCTCTAATTTTCACAATTTTGGCCTTTTCTTTTTTCTTTTTGGTGAGATTCGGTAAGGTTGTATATACTTTAATAATCTTTTCAAAGAACCAGCTCTTAGTTTCATTAATACTTTGTATTATCTTTTTAGATTCTAATTGAGATATCTCTGCATTGATCTTGATAATTTCTCTCTGAGAGTTCCTCTTGGGATTTATTTGTTGTTGGCTTTCTAGTGCTTTGAGATGTGCTAATAAGTCTTTTATTTGGCCCATCCCTACCTTACTGAGGAAGGAACTCCATGCTATGAACTTCCCTCTTAGAACTGCCTTTGCTGTATCCCATAAGATTTCTTAGGATGTGTTTTCATCCTCATTTGACTGTAGGAATTTTTAAATTAATGGTTTAATTTCTTCAGTAACCCATTGAACATTCAGCAGTGTATTATTTGATCTCCATGAATTTGTAAAACATCTTATGTATTTCTTGCTTTTGAATTCCAATTTTATTCTCTTGTGGTCTAATAATGTACAGGGGAAGTTTTCCACTTTTTTATGTTTATTGAGGGTATTTTTGCATATGAAAATGTGGTCTGTCTTACAGAAAGTTCCATGTGGTGCTGAGAAGAATATGTATGCCTCCTTAAATGGATGGAATATTCTGTAAATCTCTGTGGGTTCCAGATGGTTTAAGGTGCAGATTAAGCTCATCATTTCTCTGTTGGTTTTTAGTTTTCATGACCTGTCTCTTGGTGAAAATTTCCTAAGAAGTGGTGATAGCTTTATTTTGAGATTTCTTGGTTCCACTACAGGGAAAGGGATTTTCCATACCTGTTCTCTCAGTGAGAGCCAGCAGGTCTGGGGGGAGGGGTCTCTGAGAAGCATCCCTACATCAGGGAATGACGGTTGAAAGTACACACTGATCTTTTGGGATGGACTGGCTTTCAGTGTGCTCTTGGTAACCCACCCTATGTGGTGGTCTGCCTGTGCTGCATTAGCAGAGGGGTGGTATGTCCCCTACCATCCATCCAAGACTTCTGCCTCCCTCACAGATATTATGCACCAAGATCTCAGCTCAGAGAGTGATGACCAAATGGCAACAGCAGATGATGGTGAGCCATATCCCAATGCTTGGCCCTCTGCCCTCTCACATGTCCCCAGCCCCACTTCACTCACTTGCCAATCCCATGCTGCAGTGGGTGGGATGATATTAAGCCATGCCCAGTAAATCTGAGGCCTGCATTCCCATGTGGGACTTGTGCCATACTACTCTCCTGTTGCAAACTGCAAGGATAGGACCTCTGCAGTGGGGAAATGGTGGCTCTGCCACTGGTGCCAGCAGTATCTGGTGTCCAGGACTCATTCACCAGTTACCCTTTGTGGGAAGTGCTGCCAGTATCTTATTGGCAGAATGTTGGGGGGTTGCCAGAGCTGCACTGCGTGGGGGATTCAAGCTCCAGACACTCATATGAAATTTTCCCTGTGCTGTAGACTGTCTTCACTCTGCAATCCAGGTGATGGGGGATCACCTGCAGTGGTTTCTCTAGTTCTTCTCTGCTTCTGAATTCCAATATCATTGACTTCTGGACTCTCTTCATTATCTGTGCAACCCATGTTGTGCTGGAGGAATTGTTAGTGGGTTTCCTGGTGGCCCAGTTCTATGTAGCTGATAATTTTATCTTCCCTGCTGGGGCAAATCTCCATGTTTCTGGTGGCACATTCTCACTGACCTGCCATGCTGATGACTTCTCCATTTTAAAATTTTTTCTACACCTGGTGGTATTTACCTAACCTGTGGATTTTTTTTACATACCCCTAGCTCTTATCTAACTTATTACTCTGTCTGACTGATCAATATGAGTTCTAAGCCATTGTTTAAGCTTCTCTATCTCTTTACATCTCAAGGCAGTTGTTATCTGTCTGTCATCTTAGCCTGAGTCCCAGTCTATGCCTCTTGAATGGTGATTTAATTCCACTTACATTGAAAGTAATTGTTGAGAGGAACTTATTATTCTGCATCAATTTGTTGCTTATTTTTTTAAATTCATGTTTAGCCTACTTTTTAAAGTTCTCCTCATATTTAAAATTTATTCCTCTAATTTTGCATTTGAGGTTTTCTTAGCTCTCCCATATGCAGTATTTCATTAGGGAGCCTGGGGAAATGCTGGCTTTGTGGATGTAAAACATTTAAACAAGTCAACATCATTGAATGTCTCGAACTCAGCATCTATTTTAAAACATAGCTTCATGGAGTCATGTAATCTTGCTTGGCATATATCCTTTTTCATGACTTGAATGATGTCTGACCAAGATTTCCTATCTTTAAGCTGGTATTCTGATGGATTTGCCTTTATAAGTGAGTTGGCATTTCTCACTTACACATTTTAGAATGGTTCTTTGCTCTCTAGATTTAGCATTCCATTTATAATGTGTCAGGAAGAGGATCTGTTCTAATCTATTCTCTTTGGGTTTCTGAAGGTTTCAGTAGGATAGGTATCTAGTTCTTGCTTTAGGTTTGGGAGGTTCTCATCTACTATCTCTGAATAAAGTTCCTAATGATGTCATTTTTTTTCAGCTCCTCCATGAACCCTCTGAATTCATAGGTTTCATTTCTTCATTTTATCAAAAGACCTCAAGAAAATCTTGCTAATACTGCTTCATTTTTCTTTCTAAGTATCTGAGTAAACTAGGGCCCCCATTTTTCTTCAGCATCATCTATCTTATTTTCACCTTCTCTAGTTTGGATACTGAAGATTCTACTCTAATATTGAGTTGGCTTATTTATCTTTGTATCTAAAGGATTTCTGTTTGATTCTTTTGCAGGATGACAATTTCTTTGCTAAATATTTTTTCCAAGTTAGATAATTTTTTCTTCAGTGGTACAATTGCTTTAATGGATATCTTAGGTTTTTCAACATAATTATAAGCAGGTTCTAAATTCTTTACTTGAAATCTCTAACAATCTGGATACTTTGAAATCATTTCCTGAGTGGCTTTGGTTTATTGGATGTTCTCATCAAGCTTGATCTTTCATGTTTTGTATGATTTTTTGCTAAGGCTTACCCATTGCTTGTTCTGGGTGCTGGGTCTCATCTCCTCTGTGTCTAAAGAGGTTCTTCTTACCTGACCCCTCATGACTGGATGATGACTAGTTACCAGCATTTCTCTCCCCAGCCCCATAAGTTCCACATTCAGGGTCTGGTATCTAGAACTTGCTGCAGCCTCTGCAGTCAGCAGTGCTCTGTCTATTTCTCTCTGTCCCTTGTGCTCCTAGGCCCCAATGGGCCATTGCCTGAACTGTCTTTCTTAGGCCCATTGGTCCAATGTGTACCATTTGTCTGGGCCACCTGTGCTCCTCAGGTGTAAATAGACCACAGCTATAACCATCTCTTTTGGGCTCCTCAGACTGCAGTGCCACTTTTCTGCATGGCGGATACAGGGTCTGAAGGTATCAGGTCTAAACAATGTCTCTTATTCTTCCTGGTCCAACCAGCACTCCCAGTGCCTAAATGTAACACTGCCTGACCAGTCTCTCTTTGACTTGCCAGTTCTGTGGCAACTTTTTTCTACATCACTACTCTGGGATCTAAACTTGCCATTGCCTGAACCTTCTCTCTTAGGCTTCCCAGGCCCACAGCCCTCCTTCTCTTCATTGAGCTCCCAGGCCCTACACGTGCCTGAGCCTGAACTGACTTTCTTAGACTAGGGGTTTCATCAGTGCAAGCCTTTCCTCTCCAACCTCTGCACTCAACACCACTCAATCTCTCTCTCTCTCGGACCTACAGTTCCAGTTGCACCAGAGGGCAGGGCAGCAACAGTCTCTCCCCATGAAAAAGAACACAAACAAACCATAAACAAACTGTGGTTCCAGGTTCCAAGATCCTGTGTTGGGGTGTGTAGTCTGGCCTTCTCCCAGGAGATTCCTGCAATAACTCTAGCCAGCCATGCACTCTCCCAGAGGGGCCCATATCCTTTGAAACCTTTCACAGTTGTTTTCCGTGGGTTGAGGATTCTGCTGAGTTACTCCATTTCTTTTTGTCTGTCATTTTAATCTCCACTATTTAGCAAATTGTCCTAGTGCCATTCTTTCTTTCTTTCTTTTAATAACTAAAGCTATTTTCCAGTCTTTCTGCTAAAAGAGAACTTTGTGAATTTCTTTCTTCCCCAGTTGAACTGTCACTGCTAACCATCTGCCATCTTAATCAGAAACTCTTAGGGAACTTTTCATTATAGATTCAATCTTGTTCCTTATTATTGATATTGTCAGGTATTCTAATTCTTCAAGATTCAGTCATGGTAAGGTGGAAGTGTCTAGGAATTTGCCTATTTCTTCTTGGTTGTCAAATTTGTTGATATATGATATTGTTGTTAGGTGTGGTCAAGTCCAGTCTGATTCATAGTGACCCTACGTACAGCAGATTGAAACACTCCCCAATTCTATGCTAGGCACATGATCTTATTTATGTTAAAGCCCATTGTTGCAGACACTGTGTCAATCCATCTGATTGATGGTTTTCCTTTTTTGTTGTTGTTGACTTGCCACTCTCCCAAACATGATGTCCTACTCCAGGGATTGGTCCTTCCTGACTATATGTCCAAAATATGTGAGACACCATCTAGCCATCTTTGCTTCCAAGGAGCACTCTGGTTGCCCTTCTTCTAGGACAGTTCTGTTAGTTCTTTTGGCAGTCCATGGTGTATTCAATAATCTTCTCCAGCACCATAATTCGAAAGCATCAATTCTTTTCCTGTCTCTCTTCTTCAATGTCCAGCTTTCACAAACATATAAGACTGAAAATACCATGGCATGAGTAAGGCTACATCTTTGTCTTCAATGTGACATCTTTACCTTTCAATACTTTACAAAGATCATTTGCCACAGCTTTTCCCAAAGTAATACATCTTTTGATTTCTTGACTGCTGCTTCCATGGATGTTTATTGTAGAACCAAGTAAAGCAAAATCTTGGACAACCTCAGTCTTTTTCCACTTATTGTGAAGTTGTATGCTGACCCAGTTGTAAGGATTTTTGTTTTGATGATATTTATCATAATCCATACTGAAGGCTATGTTATTTGATCTTCATCAGTAAATATTTCAAATCCTCTTCATGTTCAGCAAGCAGATTTTTGTCATCTGCATAATGCAGGTTGTTAATGAGTCTTCCTCCAATTCTGATGCCATGTTCTCCATAAAGTCCAGCTTCTTGGATTGTTTGCTCAGTATAGAAATAGAAGAGTTATGGTGAAAGTATACAGCCCTGACTCATGCCTTTCTCAAGTTTAAACCAGGCAGTGTTTCCTTGTTCTGTTTGAATGACTGCCTCATGGTCCATATACAGAGTCTTCATAATTGCAATTAGGTGGTCTGGTATTCCCATTCTTTGAAGTGTTATCAGTAATTTATTATGATCCATATAGTGAAGTGACTTTGCATAGTCAATAAAACATAGAAAGACATTTTTCTGATATTCCCTGCTTTCAGCTAATATCCATCTGACATCATCAATGACGATCCTGCTTCCCTACCCTCTTCTGAATCTGTCTTGATTTTCTGACAGGTCCCTGTTATTGCTGCAGTCACTTTTGTGTGATCTTTAGTAAAACTTTGCTTGTGTGTGAGATTAATGATATTGTTCGATAGTTTCCACATTCAGTTGGATCCCCTTTCTGGGAAATAGGCCCAAATATGGAACTCTTCCTGTCAGTTGGCTAAGTAGCTGTTTTCCAAATCTGTTGGCATAAACTTGTTAGCACCTCCAGTGCTGCATTTGTTTGTTGAAACATCTCTATTGGTATTCCATGAATTCCTGGAGCCTTGTTTTTCACTAAGTCCTTCAAGGCAACATCTACTTCATCCTTCAATACTAAATTGTTTCCTCTTCATGTGCAACCTCTTGGAATTGTTGGTAATCTACCAATGCCTTTTCATATAGTGACTCTGTGTAGTCCTTCCACCTTCTTTTGATGTTTTCTGCATCATTTAATATTTTCCCTGTAGAGTATTTCAGAATTGCCACAAGGCTTGACATTTTTCTTCAATTCCTTAAGCTTGAGAAATACAGACCATATTCTTCCCTTTTGGTTTTCTCTCTGCAGATTTTTGCACATGTCCTTATAATATTTGTTTTTGTCTTTTTGAGCTGCCTTTTGAAATCTGTTTAGTTCCTTAAGTTCATCATGTCTTCCCTTTTTCTAGCTACTCAACATTCAAGGGCAAGTTCCAGAGTCTCTTTTGACATGAAATTTGCTCTTTTCTATTTTTCCCATTTTTTAAATAACCTTTTGTTTTCTTCATGAATAACATGTTTGATGTCATGCCATAACTCATATGATCTTCTATCATTTGTGTCTAATGTGTTAAACCCATTCTTTAGGTGGTCTCTCAACTCAGGTGGGATATATTCAAGGTCATACCTTGGCTCTTACTTGTTCTAATTCTCTGCAGTTTCAGTTTGAACTTGCACATAAAAAGTTGATGGTCTGATCCAAAAACAGCACCTGGCCTTATTCTGACATTTGATATGGAGCTTTTCCATTGTCTCTTTCTACAAATATAGTCAATTTCTTCCCTTAATGTTCCATCTGGTGAAGTCCATGTAGATAGGCACTGTTTATGTTGGTGAAAAAATGATCTGACAAAATTCTATCATGTGATTTCCAGCATTGTTTCTGTCACCAAGGCCATATTTTCCAACTACTGTGCCTTTTTGTTTTCACCCTTTGCATTCCAGTCACCAGTAATTATCAGTATGTTCTGATTGCATGCTTGATCTATTTCAGATTGCAGAAGCTGGTAGAAATCTTCCCTTTCTTCATTTGTGTCCTTGGTAGGGGGTGGATAAATTTGAATAATAGTCATGTTAATTGGCCTTCCTTGTAGACATATGTATATTATTCTATCACTGACAGGATTGTATTTCAGGACAGATCTTGAGATGTCTTTTTAAATGATGAATGCAACCCATTTCTCTTTAGTTCATCATTTCCAGCATGTAGGCCATATGATTATCTGATTCAAAATGACTAATCTTTGTCCATTTTAGTTCACTGATGCCTAGAATGCCAATATTTAAGTGCTCCATTTCTCTCTTAATGATTTCTACTTTTCCTAGATTTATACTATGTACATTTAATGTTCCAATTATTAATGGATGTTTACTGTTGTTTCTCCTCATTTTGAGTTATGCCACATCAACAAATGGAGGCCTCTGGGTCTTTTCTCCATTTATATCAGTAAGGTAGATTCTACTTGAAGGAAGCAACTCTTTCCCAGTTATCTTTTTTGTGCCTTCCATCCTGGGGAGCTCATTTTCTGGCAGTACATCTGACAGTGTTTCTTTGCTGTTCATAGGGTATTCAATAGCTCATTGTTTCACAAGTGGTTTGCCATGTCCTACTCCCTAGTCTGACTTAGGTTGGAAGCTCAGCTAAAGCTTGTCCACCGTGGCTGACCCTGCTAATATCTGAGATACTGGTGGCATAGCTTTTAGCCTCATAGAAAGATGCAAGCACACATAGTACAGCAAACTGACAGACATCTGGGGGTAGTTGATATATAATTTTTCATAATAGTCTCTAAAGACTTTTTATTTCTAAGTTGCCACTTGTCTCTTTTTCCACCTCTGATTTTATTAATTTTAGTCTTCTTTTCATTTTTCTTAGTTTGTCTCGTGAGTGTTTTGTTTATTTTATCTTTGTGCAAACACCAGTTCTTTGTCTCATTGATCATTTATTTGATTGTTTTTACCTCTCCTTCACTTATTTTTGCTCTAATTTTTATAATTTACTTATGTCCTCTAATTATATATTTAGTTCTTGTTTTGCTACCTTCTTGAGATGGTATGATAGATGGCTTGAGATGTTTCTGGATTGCTTGAAATCTTTCACTTTTTTGATATAGGCATTCATTGCTGTATACTTCCCTTTTAGTACTGATTTTCCTGTGTCCTAACTGTATTTGTATCTTGTATCTCCATTTGCACGCATTTCAAAAATGTTTTTAATTTCATTTTTTATATTTACCTTAATTCTCTAATTTTTAAAAAGTAAGTTGTTTAAATTCATGTTTGTGTAGCTTACCAAGGTCTTTGTGTTGATTTCTATTTTTATTACAAATGGTTAAAAATGATACTCAATATGATTTCAATTTTTAAATTTGTTAATACATACTTTATGTGCTACCATGTGATCTCTCCCAGAAAATGTTTCATGTGGCAATGAGAAAAATGTGTATTCAATAGCTGTTGAATAAAATTTTCTGTAGATATCTGTTAGGTACATTTATTTTAGGACATAACTTAATTTTGATGTTTCTTTGTTGATCTTTTTTTCTGAATTATCCATCCATTACTAAACATTAGGTGTTAAGATCCACAGTTATTATTGTATTGAAGTTTTTCTCTCTCTTTAGGTCTGTAAATATTTGTTTAATTTATTTGTGATTTCTAATATTTGGGTCATATATATTTATAATTGTTATTTCCTCTTGCTGCATTGACTCCTTTATCAGTCTACAATGATTTTATTTGTCTCTTTTTACTACTTTGATTTAAAGTCTATCTTATATAAATATAGGTATTCCTGTTTTCTTTAAGGTTGCATTTTTATTATGTACTTTATTCCCTGTTTTCCTTTATAGGCTATGTGTGTCCTTAGAGGTAAAGTGAGTTAATTGGAAACAAAAAACATGTAGTGGGTGCCCTTTATTAAAATTCTAAATCTGTTTGGTCACTGTGTGTCTTTTACTTGGAGAATTTAATCCATTTACTTTCTGGGTACCTATAGGTAAGGACTTAAAACACTATTTTGTATTTTTTCCTAGTTTTATTATAATTCATTTATTTCTCTCTCTCATAGTCTTATATGGATAAATGTTTTACTGTAGTAGTATTTTGATTGTTTGCTTGTTATGTCTTATTTGTCTGTTATAAATTTTTGCTTTTTGGCTACCAGGAGGTTTACTAAATACCTT
>VMDO01029458.1:12288-22705 GCA_007922755.1 Pedetes capensis | reverse complement strand
CATCTTATTTATGTTTAAGCCCATTGTTGCAGACACTGTGTTAATCCATCTGGTGGAGGGTTTTCCTCTTTTCCGTTGACCTGCCACTCTTCCAAACATGATGTCCTTCTCCAGGGATTGTTCTCTCCTGACTACATGTCCGAAATATGCACTCTGGTTGTACCTCTTCTAGGACAGATCTGTTGGTTCTTTTGGCAGTCCATGGTATATTCAATAGACGTCTCCAGCACCACAGTTCAAAAGCATCAATTCTTTTTCTGTCTCTCTTGTTCAATGTCCAGCTTTCACAACCATATGATGCCACTGAAAATACCATGGCATGAGTCAGATGCACCTTCGTCTTCAATGTGACACCATTGCTTTTCAATACTCTAAAGAGATCTTTTGCCACAGCTTTTCCTAGAGCAATGCGTCTTTGGATTTCTTGACTGCTGCTTCCACGGGTGTTGATTATAGAGCCAAGCAAAGTAAAATCTTGGACAACCTCAATCTTTTTTCCATTTATTGTGAAGTTACATGCTGACCCAGTCGTAAGGATTTTTGTTTTGTTGATGTTTAGTCGTAACCCATATTGAAGGCTATGATCTTTGATCATCAGTAAATGTTTTAAATCCTCTTCATTTTCAGCAAGCAAAGTGGTGTCATCTGCATAACACAGGTTGTTAATGAGTCTTCCTCCAATCTTGATGCCGCGTTCTTCCTCATAAAGTCCAGCTTCTCAGATTATTTGCTCAGCGTATAAATTGAAGAGATAGGGTGAAAGTATACAGCCCAGATGCACACCTTTCTCAACTTTAAACCACTCAGTGTTTCCTTGTTCTATTCGAACAACTGCCTCCTGGTTCATGTACAGATTTCTCATGAGCACAATTAGGTGTTCTGGTATTCCCATTTTCCGAAGTGTTATCCATAATTTGTTGTGATGCCAGAGATGGTGCTAGATTATTTAGACTTTCAATCTCCAAAGCTACATACAAAACTTATTTTCTTTCTAAAGTTGGTCTGCTACAGGTATTTGGTTATGTAATGTAGACTAATATACCAGGAGATGTGAACTGATGATTAAAATTGATGAAATAAGCAGGAAATGAAGTATGACAGGACTTCTTGGTGTCTTTGAATTATAGTTTCAGTGATTATTTCTGCTGCATCAGGAGCTGAGGAGAAAACATGAGACCTATGTCATGCCCCTGATCCATGCATGTAAAGGAGACAAGTTGCCAGGTAGCTTAGGAACTTGATTCATGTTTATGGGCACACTGAGCTACTGTCCTAAAGATACACTAGAACAGAATCTGATCATCTTCTTTCCCAGAATAACATGTGCAGAGAGTAAAACAAAAATAGTGAAATATTTGCCATGTTAGTAATGTATTTACTGATTTCCAAAAATACAAATCTCTCTGGGTTGATCAGCTAGTGCCAAATATTGTTCCACAACATACAACCATGATATCTGAGTGACATGCAACAATATGCATTATTCTCAAAAAGTCATTGAGTTCAGCTGATCAAAGCTAAGCTTACCTGGGTAACTCCTGTCCTGACTACAGTGCCAGGGTTAGCTGTGCTTCTTGCTTCACATCTGTGAGTCAGAAAGAAAGACTAGCTCTGCCTTTTCTGTCTCTAATCCTCTGAGGACGAGCAGGCAGGTCAGAGTGTGTATTCTTACCACAAACTTCCAGGTTCAAGAAAGCAAGCAGAGACAAGGGATTTTCTTCTATTTTTAGCCTTGAATCTGGCCTATTAGGACTTGTAGGTATATCCCACCAGCTAATGCCAGTAATATGCCTAAGATCAAAGTCTTAGACATGATGAGGCCATGAAAATAGTGGGCTTGTATGAAGAACTAGAAAAATAGAGCTAATAAGAAAATCTACTACCCTTATCATTTTTCAAGTTTGAAAATTCTATTGCTACAGGCATTTATATACCATATATCTAAAGATTCCTTCTTAATTCTGAAAAAGAGATTGGAATGAAAATTTTAATGACAAATCTACAATTATTTTCCCATTTTGAGGGAGACTCATCTTTTCCCCAATCTCACTCTACAAATAACTCAGTGTGTGTGTGTGTGTGTGTGTGCATGTGCATGTGTGCCTATGTAGTGATTTTCAGATATACTTCTGTTAGGAGCCAAAACTCTTAAAATTATCATTATTTTATTCTAGAGATGAATCACAAAATGTTCAAATGAAAATATTTCTAGTTCTGTTAAGACATTATGTAACCAACCAGTGTCTTGTCTATTGAGAAGTGATAGGACTCAGGACTTACTTAGCATTACACCTGCAATCTTCCAGAAAAATGTGCATCAGACAAATGACTCAACCCACACTAGTGATAAGACTGGTAAACTTTGGAAAATTTTTTCCTATCATCAGTATGAAAAGAACATTGTTATTTAAACGATCTCAGTAATGTGCCTTTTTGAAGCACGCTGGGAATGTGTCTTGGATGTTTTAAGGAGAAATTATAATTCTTTTTATTTCCTCCTAAGGGTACTCTCTTTTTATTGCCTGTGATTGATTTGATGGCAGATTTTTAAGATAAACAAAACCAAAAGAAATGTTTTGCGGATCCACAAAATTAAACTCTCCTCAGACACACACACACACACACACACACACACACACACACACATACACACACACACACACAGAAAAACCTTGGTAAATGTCTCATGGGATCATTCTTGTGTAGAGCTTGAGAAGAAACACTTGTCTCAAAAGAAATGATAGCAAAAAACATGTGCAGGTGTTGAGCTCAAGGGTAAGGCCATCGCTGACCTTGACCAATTATATCTCAATCCAAATTCTCAGGTGTAATAATGAAAGTACCAACACATATCCAAGAATAAACACTACTGGGGAATGGCTTAGAACATATGAAAGCAAAGCAACATAAACATAACCACCTCCTGCACTTTGGAAATGTGCTTTTAGAAAGGCAAAATAAGGCAATATATACAACTTGTAAAGCTGAAAAATGAAAACAATTGGTATTTTCTTTGAGAATTTATAATTTTTCCCTTCTTAATAATTAACAGTTGGTGACTAGCATCATGTTAGACTCTTAGAGGAGTAACTTGTCCCTATCTCTAATTATTTTCTCAAATGAATATTTACTATATATGTTCATTGGAATATTTAATTTGAGAAATGCCACTAACAAAATTAATGAAGGTCAAAGCTACACAGAGCTAGCATAACTGTTAATTCCAAGATCTATACTTATCTCGACTCAAGGGTACCTAAGAACAACAAATGCTTACCAAATTTACTTAAATTATGTAAGAAATAATAGTTACTCTGCCTTTTTTGCTTTTTAGGTAATATAATAGATGTACTTATTCCAGTTACATTTTTAAAATAATATAAAGTAGAAAAGACATTGTTTTGATTTTAAAAGTATTACATAAAATTAATCATTTTTAATTTTAAAAGTTGAAACTTTTTATAAAATAAGAATTGAAAAAACTTTTTAGTTAATAGAGGTCATCTGTTGAAAACTCATAACAAAAACCATTTATCATGGTGAAAACATACAAACACTCTTCTCAATGTTCACCCACAATGACTTCAATATTATATTGAAAGTTCTAAATATTCCAGTAAAAATGAAAGTGAGTATTATAATGTTATTGTAGGATGATAGTAAGTAATAATATTATTAAGCAATGCATTATTCACAGGTGATAAGATTGTCCAAAGACTACCACACAAAGCTAACCAGGTTGTGAATTGCCCAAGTCTCAGAAGCACAATTCGGTTTGAACTCTTCATGAGTTTGCTAGGATTATGATAACAAATTACCACAGAGTTGGTGGCTTAAACAACAGAAATCTATTTTCTCATTGTAGCAAATGATGCCAGTAACATAAGTAGACACATTTGTGTCTTTCCACAATGTCAGAATTTATTAAGTAACAGGTTCCCTAGATCTTTCTCTCCAGGGATCCCCCTTCTGTAAATTCAGAGGCTTTGTTCATTGTTTTCATTTTTCCTCACCACTATCACTTTTCTCACATACAAAATTGAACTTCCAGTTTTTTTTAAGGATGCATTGAATAACAAATCACAAGTTGTGTCAATTTCATTGGCATTAATTCAGCAAGTATTTTTTATTTCAAACAGAGGTCATGACGATAGCAGTCAAAGGTTCTTCATTTTATTCCGATCTTAATTACTAATATTAATAAGTCTCAGACTGTACATTGTTGTTGTTGTTGTTAGGTGCCATCAAGTCAGTGTCCAACTCATAGCTACCCTACATACAACAGATGAAACACTATTGTCAATGCTTCTCTGCTGTTCATAGGCTTTTCAATGGTGCATTGATTTTTTGGGAGTGGGTTGCCGGGTCTATCTTTACAAAATAATGTATAGGTTATAGAACAGGTAAGAAAGTGTTAGGTGGCCTCAGTGTCCAAAGGAGCTTCACAGGACGGAGATGCAGAGAATTGATGTAGCAGTATGGAGTCACTGTGGATAGTTAGATCCCAAGTGTCACAGAACAGTTCATGTATTAGCTGCCAAGGGACACAGATGGCTTAAAACATAGCTGCCAAGGTGAGGGTCCAGAGCAATGGCAGTTTTGCATGGGCCATATTAATATGGGGAGATCATACCCAGCTGAAGCCCTAGAGAGTCAGGCATTCTTCACCTAATGATCCTGTGATGCACTCACCAGGTGATTGGTGGGTGCTGCTGTGCTCCAGTATCAGGTGCCCTCTTTTATATTATCCATATGAGGGGGTTGCATCATTCATTCATCTGGTATATTGGATAAGCTCATGGGTCTGCTTTTACTGATATGGTTTTGATGTACCCATGTGTCCATGTGTTCCTGTTTTAATTTGAAAAGTTCACAAGTCATAACTTTTTATTTGTGTAAATAAATTTACCTCATGGTTGTGCTGGATAGCTAGTGGTTGTTCGCTTGCACAAACAAATCATTCTTCCTTAGCACTTGCACTCAAAATGGAGCTAAATGCTACCTTATAAGTTTGAGTTACTCAGAGCAAGACACAATCTGAAAACTGTTGTCCTATGAAATATGGAATAACAACTTGGAGGAGGGCACAGCCTGATGTCCACACACCATTCCAAAGACAAGAAGCCCAAGAGCAAGGAGTCAGCAGGGTGGATTTCTTCTGAGGCTTCTCTATTTATCTTGTCATGGGGTATCTTCTCGCCAATTCTATTCCTAATCTCTTCCTCTTATAAGGACACTAGTTATATTCAACTGGGGCTCACTTTACTGACCTTACTTTAAATTACCTCTTTAAAGAATATATATCCAAATATATTCTAAAGTATTGGGTTTAGGACTTCAACATATGAATTTGTGGGAGGGGGCACAATTCAGTCCTTACAAAACCCAAAATAGTATACAGACACATTGTTAGTATTAATGAAAGTTTATTAAAGCTGAATATATCTAAACAATTAAATTAATAATTATTATAAAAAGAAATTACGTGGGAGTCAATCTAACAAAGTATTTACATGGCATTATAGTTTGGATCTGGAACTTCACAATGTGTACTTAAAGTTTCTCTATGTCACTTTGCAGCTTGCTAGCTCATTTCTTTTATCATTTAATAATATTCCATGGTACAGTATGTATCATGGTTTATCTGTTCACTTTGTTTTTCAGTACTGTGTAGAAGGATAAACCCAGTGCCTCGCACATGCTAGACAAGTGCTCTACTAATAAGCTGCACCACCAGCCCCTTTTTATTTTTTATTTTGAGACAGGGTCTTGCTAAATTGCACAGCTTGCCTCTTGTCTGGAAATTTAGATCCTCCTGCCTCAGTATCAAGAGTTCCTGGGGTTATAGGTATGAACCACCAGGCCAGGCTTCCATTCACTTATTAGAAGACATCTTGGTTTTTTCCTCAAGCTTAGGCAATTATAAACAAATCTATAAGTAGTCATTTATGGGCTTGGATTTAGCTCAGTTGGTAGAGTGCTGTTCTGTGCTCTCTAAGGCCCTGAGTTCAATCCCCAGCATCATAAAAATGGGAGAAGGATATGGCACCTCCTGAAATAATCAGCCATTGAAAACCCTATGATGGTTACTATGAGTCAGACACAACTCAACAGCAAAAAACAACAATATAAGTAGTCACGTGTGGTTTTGTATGGATACAGGTTTTCAATTCGTTTGGGTAAATACCAAGAAATGGATTGTCAGATCATATGATAAGAGTATATTTTTAAAAATCTGCTCAACTCTCTTCCAAAATGGCTGTAGCATGTTGCATTATCATCTGCAGTGAATAGCAGCTTCTTTTGCTCCACATTCTCTTGAGCATTGGATGTTGTCAATATTTTGGATTTTAGCTATACTAATAGGTGTATGGGGCTGGATTTAGCTCAGTGGGTAGAGCGCTGCACTGCAGTCTCTGAGGTCCTGAGTTCAATTCCCAGCACCGCAAAAGTGGGAGAAGGGCCTGGCAATCCACTCCCAAGACAATCCCAAAACAGTCAACCATTGAAAACCCCATGAGGGTCGCTATGAGTCGGATACCGACTCGAGGGCACCTAACAACAACAACAACAATAGGTGTATAGGGCTGGGATTTAGCTCAGTTGGTAGAGCGCTGCGCTGCAGTCTCTAAGGTCCTGAGTTCAATTTCCAGCACTGCAAAAATGGGAGAAGGACCTGGCAATCCACTTTCAAGGCAATCCCGAAACAGTCAGCCATTGGAAACCCTATGAATGTCGCTATGAGTTGGATACCGACTCCACGGCACCCAACAACAACAACAACAACAATAGGTGTATATGGCTGGAGTTTAGCTCAGTTGGTATAGTGTTGCTCCACACTATCTGAAGGCTGGAGTATGATACCCAGCACCAAAAAAATGGGAGAACATGGCAATCCACTGTTGAAGCAATCCAGAAACAATCAGCCATTGAAAACACTATGGAGGATACTATGAGTCAGACTCAACTCCACAGCACAATAGGTATATAATGGTATCTCGTTATTGTTTTAATTTTCAATTCCATAACAACTTATGAGGTTGAACATGTTTTTATATGCTTATGTGTCATATGTACAGCTTCAAGCAAGGTGTCTGCTCAAATATTCTGCCCATGTTAAAATTGAGTTGTTTTCCTTTGGTTGAGTTTTAAGTGTTCTTTATATATTTTGTATATCATCAGTCCTTGTCAGATACATGTTTTATCAATATTTACTTCTAGCCTATGTTTTTTCTTCTCACTCACTTAAAAACGTAGGTGTTTTTCTAAGGAGGCAGAAGCAGGTGGATTCCAAGTTTGAGGTCAGAGGCAGCCCATGAAAATTAGTGATATCCTGTCTCAAAATTTAAAAAACTAAAAGTCAAAAAGGGCTGGAGGTACAGCTCAATGGTAGAGCACTTATCGAGCATGTCTGAGGACATGGGTTCACTCCCCTAATACTGAAAATAACAAGCAAACAAACAACAAAAATCCATAAATATTTTTAATTTTCTTTTATTCCCCCAAATACACTACATGAGGCTTAGATGTGATATGACTTATTTACAATTATTTCCCAAATACATAGAAATTTGCATTTTCCTCATTCACAGTTTGCTCACAATGAGTAAAATATAAGAGAACTTTCACTCAGATTATCAGCAAAAGATTAATAATCAAGATGTATGAAAGCATTTATAAACCAATGAAAAAATAGTCAATCCAATAGAAGAAATAAGAAGTAAAATATATCAATGGGTAATAAAAATAAAAAATGAAGCCAGGCATGGTGGGACACGCCTATAATCCCAGTGACTCGGGAGGCAGAGGCAAGAGGATCACAAATTGGAGACCAGAGGCAGTCTGCATAATTTAGGGAGACCCTGTCTCAAAAACAAAACAAAAAAAAAATGGGCTGGGGTGCAGCTCAGTGGTACAACACTTGCAAAGCATGCAAGCACGAGACCCTGGTTCAACCCCAAGTCTTGCAAGAAAGAAAGAAAGAAAGAAAGAAAGAAAGAAAGAGAGAGAGAGAAAGAGAGAAAGAAGGAAAGAGAAGAGAAAATTAACAAAAAAATGAAAAGATATCAATGCGTAATTACCCCACCAGAAATCATAAATTATCATTACATTTTAAATGATGGTCAGCTTTTATGGAAAATGAGAAAAAATGCTAATTAAAATCACAAAGTGGAACAATTATATGTCATACACCTTCATCTCTGTACTTATTTTTCTCTTTGCTGTTCTATTTCTCAATTTAGTTATTTATTTTGGGGGTGCATATAATTGGATTAATTAAAATTCCATGATTCATGACATACTAACATAGCAAGTATGTTGATACCAGTATGTTGTTATGGTTTGGATACAGATTGAATGTTCCCTCAGAAGATTGATGTGCTGAAATTTAACTCATATTATGAGCTATTAAGACACTAGAAACTTAATCTGAGTATGATGTTTACAAGTGGGACCTTTATAAACTCATAAATATTAGATAAGGTCTTCAGGGTGGAGCCTCCATTATTGAATACTGGTAATTCTGATGGCTTTATAAGAAGAGAGAGAGAGAGGTCAGAAAAGAAACACACACTCTCTCTCCCTCTCTCTCTCACCCCTTCCCTCCCCCCCCCCCTCCCACCACTGGTCTCTTACTATGTGGCATCTTGGGCATCTTGTACCACCTCAGGACTGTACTAGAAAGAAGTCCATCCTTAATGCAGATAACTTTGGGCCTCCAGATCCAAAATAGCTTCTTTTTGTTACAACTTACCCAGTTTGTACTACTATGTTATTGGCAGCAGAAAATGGACTGATACATATGTCCTTCTAATTTTATCTATCTTAATTAATTAATTTACTAAACATCCATAACTCCCAATCCATATCCAAGTTTCAAAAAATTATTACAGCTTACTGCTAATTTTTTTCTTTTCTTTCCTTCCTCATCATGTCTACTAATACTTTGCCTTCAACAACAGGAAACTTTTTCTTGATCTTTGGTGTTACTATTTACCTGCTTTCAAAGAGAGAATTTGTGTAGTACTCTATGAAGTCTTCTGAAAGTTGCTTTTATCACTCAACTATTACTAAGATTTATTGTTAGGTTTAGTAAAAGAAAATTTTAAAATGTAACAATGCTAAGTATTGATTAAGATATGAAACAAATCTATTTAAGTTGTGGTTGGAAATAAAAATTGGTACAACTACCTTTGAGGATAATTTGAGACAACCAGTACAATCAAAAATGCTCCAAACTTGTGACCCAGTCATTCCATACCTACATACATTACCTAGAGATATCCTTACATAGATATATAAAAAGACATTTACAAGAATATTCATAGAAGCCATTTCATTAAATACTAAAATATGGAAATAGTTTCAATATCCACCTACACCATAAAGTAAAACTATGTAAAAATATGTATGAACATATAGCTATAATGTTGAGTAAAAATATCAAGGTGCTAAATATGTGTGTGAAATCAAATCATTTATACGACTTCAAAAGAGTCAAAGCAAACCATACATTTAACATATATACATATATACATATTGAACATATATACGTATATACATATTGAACATATACACATGTAAAGAGTCAAAATGTACATATACATGAAAACTGTATAGAATAATAACAGAAATTCGGGATAGAGGCTATCTGAACAGGGAGCTGTTCAGAATGATGATCAGGGAAAGTTTACAGATGGTGCCAGCTGCTTTGGAAATGTTGCATTTTTTATGATTGAAGCAGGATTTTAGATATTTAAAATTTATTTTTATAACTTCTAGCATATTTTTATGTAGGAAGCATTTAATAATAAATTTTGCTAATAAAAAACACTAGGAAACAGTCCAGAAGAATTTGTATACATTCATTAAGCCTGTCAAAAGTATTTTCCTATAAAAAAAAAACACCACCACCAAAACACAATACTCCCACAGGTTTTTCAATGGCTTGTTGTTTAGGGATTGCTTCCTGAGTAGACTGCCATGTCCTTCTCTGGTTTTAGCAGTGCTGGGGATCCAACCCAGGACCTCAGAGAGTGCAGAGCAGCACTCTACCAAACTGAACTAAACCTCAGTCCCCAGACACAATATTAGATCCTTTTAATCAAATATATAATATGTATAATTTATATGTATTTTACTTATGTATGTATTTTACAAAATATCCGCATGTATATGGATATAGGATGGCCTGCAGCTGTAGCCCTGTGGCATCTAATCCCGTCAGATCTCGGAGGCTAAGCAGGGTCGGGCCTGGTTAGTACCTGGATGGGAGACCGCCTGGGAACACCAGAAGCTGTAGGCTTGGGAGAAGGACCTGGCAACCCCCTCCCAAAAATCAATCTGCCATTGAAAACCCTATGAACAGCAGAGAAGCACTGACAATAGTGTTTCCCCTGTTGTACAGAGGGTCGCT
>VMDO01029458.1:0-12188 GCA_007922755.1 Pedetes capensis | reverse complement strand
CATATGGATATAGACGGACAGAGCTATATTTTACAATCAAAATAGTGTTAGGAGTATGAATTCTACTGCATGGTCAGCTTATGGCAGTGAAAAAAAACAAAACAATAAATTACCAACTTGATAACTGTTCCTAAGTAGAGGCATAATCCCCTCTAACAGATATATTAAAGAGAATTGATTGGTCAGAATGATTAGGAATGGCTCCTTAAAGAGAGAAGTGATAAATCAGCTATCTGCATGACAAACAAGGGCAGGAGGAGAAGTTTCTTGGCATTTTAAAAAACACATTCAAGGACCGTATGCCCAGTGTGCAGAGAAAGGGCTGTAATAGAGTTGGAAAATAAGAGAAAAATGGAAAAAGGGTGGGATGATTAGGCTGCTTCTCACTTAATTTTGACCTTACCTCCTACTGTGAACTCTGCAGTCATTCTTTAGATAGTAATCTTTAGTATTCTTAGAGTAACTATTTAATGAAAAGGAACTAAAAGAAGGGTTAGTTGTGTAGGAGTGTAACACACACACATCAATAAAGCTCAATTACCATTAATATTTGAAATTTTTCAGCATATAAAATCTATGTCTGTAATATATTCCCTATAATTCAAATGTAGTGTAATAATACTGTTGATTCTTAAATCTTACTTTGAATACTTTTTTCTTTGGGGGTGAAGACTGAAAGGAACTAGAAAATTATTACCTGCTAACATGGAAAGATAAGAAAAATAGTACAGTACTTTGTGTTTTTTCTCTTCTGAAAGCATGTTATTAACTATCACTTAACTGTGATGTGTCAGACTATAAAACAATTGATCATTTTAATACCCCAGAAAGGACTGTCACTTTTAAAAGTTTCTTACTCTAAGAATCTTAATAGCTTTCTACATGGACCAAATTACACCAATTTTCACTGTTCAGCATGTGATGCCCTAACAATATAACATTAAATATCTTTCTGTATGAGAAAATAACTGTATGGGGATCTAAGAATAAGTAATTTATCAGGCATTTTAAAAGGAAACATAACAATTAGTTTGGTTCTATTCTTCAAAATCTATAGCGCCTCATTTCTTCTAATTCACTTTTCAAATAAGACTTCTCCAAGTTGATGAAAACCATCTGGGATGTACACTTGCTGCATATGGGAGGAATTAAAATAAAATCATAAGTCTTCATAATGTTCATTAAAATTGTATATAATTTGTTTTTACCATCACCTTCTCTCTACATAGTCACCAGATGTAGTAGAAAGCATTCCAGAACTTGGATTGAAATATGGAGTTTAGAACCTAAGTTTAATGCTTAGAGCTATGTTATATTGGGATACGATTCCCAATCTGTAAAGCAGGAAAAACAATACCAAATTTTGTCTAAAAGAGTAAAATGTAAACAAGCACAGCTTGAGTCTTCCTGACAGCATAAATCCTGTCTTATGGCTCATTGTCTTCCTAGCAATATGTCTGGTACTCCTTTTTATCTTGTTATAATGTGCTCAATTTACACAGGAAAAATTAAATCTAATGATTTTTTTAGGCTTAACATTGCGAAAGAAGCCTTCATTTTGGGAGTAATTTGAAAGGAAGAATGAAAGATCATTTTACCCAAAGTTATTAATAAATTTCACACAAAATCTTGAGCAGTATAAATTGACTCTAGATCAAACATTTATCTCAATATCTTTTCCGATCAAGCTTAAGACATTTCATACCTCACTTAAAAGAAAATAGTTTGGAAATATATTTTGGGTCATGATTGATGGTATAAAGGATGAGATTGGATTCATATCAACAAAGATGCATCTTTGCAGAAAGACCTATTTTTAAAATTTTTTTAGTTCTCTTAAGGAAAGGATTTATACTTTAAGAAGATTCATAGGTATCCTCAGTAAATAGAACCAATCCTTTTGAACATGAAAACAATGAAAAATTGTCATATCTAAAGCAGTTGAGGCTAATATGCAAATAACATTCTGAGAGATATGACTTTTTTAAATGCTTTAGAAAACTTTTTACATATGTGTGTACATTAAAATAATTTGTATGTACAATGCATATTGAACTTTCTAAATAGAAATCATTTATATTTAAGACAAGTTCAGAGTTGCACCAAATGAGACATCTGGTATAGTCCGTAAGAAAGCATATGAGCTTGAGGATAGGAGGGAAACTCACAATAGAGAAGAGTAATAAAACAGTAAAATTAAGCCATATGTTGCTAATGATTTAGAATGTGAGAATTTTTTTAAAGCTGAAAACTACTACAGATGAATTTAATATGTTTTTCAAAACTCCCAAAACTTTCTGTAATTATCAGAGTGATTAAGTTTCTTCATATCTGGCAATAAAGTATTGTTCTCAATGATTCCAAAAGTTCTTCCCATCCTTCTACCCTTTCCTTGGTGGGGAAGGGGAATAAATTGGGAAAAAAATGTCCCCAATCAACTCAAACATGCCTATGACTTTGACAAAACTCCACACAGTTTTGAAATTTAACATGTTCTCCTAAACACATTTTCTATAAAATAGTATGCTATTATAAATACTAAAGCTGAAATTATTAGGACTGCAGGTTCCGAAAACTTTATTGTTGTTAGATGCCATGGAGTTGGTATCTGACTCATAGCAAGCGAAACTCCATTGTCAGTGCTTCTCTGCTGTTCATAGAGTTTTCAATGGAGGATTGATTTTTGGGAGTGGGTTGCCGGTCCGTCTTTCAAGCCTACAGCACCTGGTGTTCCCAAGCGGTCTCCCATCCAAGTACTAACCAGGCCCGCCCCTGTTTAGCTTCCGAGATCTGACGGGATACAATGCCACAGGGCTACAGTTGCAGCCCCTGAAAACCTTAGAAACTATGAAATTCATGTGAGAAGAGACCTTTGATATTCTTGGCACAGACTTTATCAGGTATGGACTACTGATATCCTGCATGAAAATTATGAGACTGTCTATCAAATTAGTGTGCCCCACCCCAACCTACTCAATAAGACTTTTGCAGTGAGAATGTGGAATCTATGCTTCAAACAGTTTCTCCAAGTGGGTAGAGCGCTGCGCTGCAGTCTCTGAGGCCCCAAGTTCAATTCCCAGCACCGCAAAAATGGGAGAAGGGCCTGGCAATCCACTCCCAAGGCAATCCCGAAGCACTCAGCCATTGAAAACCCTATGAGGGTGGCTATGAGTCGGATACCGACTCAATGGCACCTAACAACAACAACAACAACAACAACAACAACAACAGCAGTTTGAGAATTTGATCTAGGAAAGTGCAGTCCACTAAGTTATCCATAGCCATATGTGGATATTGTCTTCAAAATATGGCAAGTGACATGCTTGAAGAATAAAATACATTCTTCTTTGTGGCTGAATAGTATTCCATAGTATATGTGTGCCACAATCTTTTAATCCATTCTTTTGTTGAAGGACATCTGTACTGATTCCATATCCTTGCAACTTTGGACAATGCTGCGATAAACATGGAAGTGCATTTATCTCTGTAGTACAACGATTTAGCTTCTTTTGGGTATATACCTAAAAGTGGTATTGCTGGATCGAAAGGTAGTTCTAATTTTAGTAGTCTGAGGAACATTCTTACTGATTTTCATAGTTGTAATAATTCAGTCCCATCAACAGTAGGAACTGTTTCCCTGCATCCTTGCCACCATTTGTTGTTGCTTCATTTGTTGACGGTAGCCATTCTGAGTGGAGTAAGATGGAATCTCAGTGTAGTTTTAATTTGTACTTCCCTGATAGCCAAGGATATTGAACATTTTCCCACGTTTGTTGCACATTTTCATTTCTTCTTTTGAAAACTGACCAATTCCACTGCCCATTTAATTATTTTTTTAGTGGTTAATTTTTTGAACTGCAGCATTTGTAGCAAAGTGGATGGACTTGAAGATGATCATCTTGAGTGAAATAAATGAGTCCTTAAAAAGGAAATGCTGTATGTGTGGAACGTAGACATGGAAGATTAATTCTTCTCTAGTTGTTTTACTTAGACATTGTTAATCTTTACTGATTATTATAAAAAATATATATAGAAATTTAATCATGAGTGAGCGGAGGATATATTGGATTGTTATCGTTGTTTGATGCCCTCAAGTCAGGTTTGACTCATAGCAACCCTATGTACAACACAACAAAACACTTCCTGATTCTGTGCCAGGCACACGATCTTAATTAGATTTGAGCCCATAGTTGCAGACACTGTGTCAATCCATCTAGTAGAGTTTTTTTTTTTTTTTGGTTGATCTGCCACTGTCCCACACATGATCTCCTTCTCCAAGGATTGGATCCTTCTGATAATAAGTCTGAAATACATCAGACATAGTCTACTCATCCATGTTTCCAAGGAGCACTCTGGTTGTACTTATTCTAGGACAGCTCAGTTGGTTCATTTGTCAGTCCATGATATATTTACTATTTGTCTCCAGCAAATAATTCAAAAGCATCAATTCTTTTCCTATCTCTCTTATTCAATGTTGAGCTTTCCCAACCATGTGATGCAACTGAAAATACCATTGCATGAGTCAGGCACACATTTGTCTTCAATGTGACCTCTTTACAACACTGCAAGGAGGTCTTTTGCAACAGCTCTTCCCAATGCAATGTGTCTTTTGATTTCTTGATTGCTGCTGTTAATTGTAGAATAAAGAAAAGCAAATCTTGTTGTGTTGTTGTTGTTGTTGTTGTTAGGTGCCATTGAGTTGAGTCCAACTCATAGCGACCCTCACAGGGTTTTCAATGACTGATTGTTTTGGGATTGCCTCGGGAGTGGGTTACCACATCCTTCTTCCATTTTGTGGTTCTGGGAATCGAACTCAGGACCTCAGAGACTGCAGAGCAGTGCTGTACCAACTGAGCTAAATCCCAGCCCAAGCAAATCTTAGACAACTTCAATCTTTTCTCCATTTATCAAGAAGCTAATATATTGGATAGGTATAAGAAAAAAATACACTCCAGATGCTGAAAACTCATTATAGAAGTGGAAAATATCTTAAGAATTTAATACTGATTATATTCAATATTAAATATATTATTAAAATAAATTTTCCATTTTTGTTTTGCTATTTTAACATGGCTAATAGAGAGGTTTAAGTTACATAGGTAGCTTGCATCATATTTCTTTTGAACAATGTTGTTCTAGACTACAAGTGTTGATAATAGCTTCATATCTTTTGTTCAGCTTTATACTGCAACATTCATATTTTCAAAATATTTTTAGTAATATTTAAAGGATATTCACTTTCAGCTTTTGTGATGTTCAAGCATGATTTTTATATAAATGTGTGCCATTTGTCATAAATGATATCATGACTTTAATATTATGACAAAACCTTTCTGTAAATGTTTATGTAATTTGAATTCACATTCTTGAACAATGACCATAAACTCCTAAACTATGCTACTTTACTAACGGCCGCTGACTTCTGTTTATGAATGAGAATTACCAGCTGCTTCTTCTGTATTACAATGTGTGTGCATATGTTCATGTGTACATGTCTGATAAAGACTGAATGCAGAAACTAGTTGGTTCATAAAGTGAATTCCATATTCCATTTGAGCACACAGCAAAACATTCTAGTAATCCCTGCAACTCTGTGAAAGCTATGAGACTCAGTTCTGAATAGTAAAATCTAGGCAAAACTGGCAAACAGAACTTTTATATATGGTCACTATAATCATTACATGGACAATCTTCCATTCTTTAACCTCACCGGTAACTTAAGTGAAGCCTTCTGCAGTGGTGTACACCTGTAATCCCAGGGACTTGGCAGGCAGAGCTAGAAGAATCAAGAGTTTGCAGCCAGAGACAGCCAGTGTAAAAAAAAATTTTTTTTAAAGAAAAAAGAAAGAAAGAAAGTAAAGTAAAAGGGCCTGAAGGTGCAGCTCTGGTAGAACACTTTCAAGTTATATATGATTCCCTGGGTTCAACTCCCAAGTACTGAAGAAAGAGAGAGAGAGAGAGGGAGACAGAGAGAAGAAGGAGAAAAAGAAGGAAGGAAGGAAAGAAGAAAGAAAATTAGGTGAAGAAAGCTACAAGAACCATGAAGAAAATTGTTGTGACATGCCTTCGAGTCAACTCATAGTGACCCTATGTATAACAGAACAAAACACTCCTAACACTGCGCCATGCCTGACATTATGTCTGATAGTGATTCTCTGCTAATCATAAGATTTTTATGCCTAATTGCTTTGGGAGTGGGTTGCCAAATCTTTCTTCCATTTTTTTGTGGTGCTGGGAATGGAACCCAGGGCCTCAGAGAGCACAGAACAGTACTTGACCAACTGAGCTAAACCCCATCCCTGTGAGGAAAATAACACCACAAAAGTAAAAAGAGACAAGAAGCCCTAAGCATAGCTCATAGAAAATGGTCCAGAAGAACCTACCAAAGAGGCAATGTTCCTTTTAAATTGTGTGAGTGAAAAATTAATAATGATAATAGTACAGTAAGTCATGTGTTAGTTAATTGCAATAGCAGTTAACTAATCCTACCAAATAGATACATTTTTAGTGTTTTATTTTCTTTTTAAAGTCTAAATAGGTAATATTTCATATCCATTGTGTTCTGGAAGTGCAATTCACTTCTTTAGGAAACCTACTATTTTAGGAAATAAACCTCATCACACACTCTTGCTTTTCTCAGAATTCTATAAGTCATCTTCCACGTTTTTTGTTTGTTTTATTTTTATTTTGCTTTTGGCTTTTTGAAGGAGTCTTTTTATGTAGCCCAGACTGGCCTCAAACTCATGATCCTCCTGCATCATCCTCTCAAGTACTGGGATTAAAGTCATCAAATTGGCCCATCTTCAACTTTTTTATTAGTAACATGCCTCAGTTATGTCACCTAATTTATCTTAAATTTAATTGTTTTTATTTGGATAGATCAAGGTTTAGAATAAAAATTTCCAACATAGTCAGTTGCCAGCTGTTTTCAACTGTAGATCTCTACCATAGCTAACAGTGCTCTGGTAGTACAAAAGTATCCTACACAGTACACACAAGAATGCATATGGTTGTATTCCAATAAAAGTTTATTTATAAAAACAGATAGTGGACTCACAAGCGGTAGGTTGACAAACCCTGGTGTCAATTGTTAATTACTACACAGAAATTTGGAGATAAATAATATCAGAATAACACAACACATTCATTCAGTGTGTGGAAAAACGCCACTCTTTTATGTTGTTCCACATCACATTCAATATTGCTATGAGTTGGATAAGTGTCTCCAACAGGCCCATTTGTTAAAGACTTGTCAACAGCCTGTGGTCCTATTGGGAGGTAGTGGAACATTTAGAAGCTTAGCCTAGTGGAAGGAATTGAAGTCACTGAAGGCATATCCTTGAAGGGGATATTATTTCCCAGCTCCTTCTTATCTCTTTGCTATCCAGCTGCCATGAGGGTGAGTAGATCTCTTTTGTCACATATTCCCACTGCCAGAATGTACTGTGCCACCACAAGTCCAAAGCAACCAGGCTAACTGGTCATTGATTGAAACCTCTGAAACCATGAGCCACAATAAACATTTTTATCCTTATTAGTTTTTTGTCTCAGGTTATTTTGTTATAGTAACATAAAGTTGATGAACACAGATGGACTTGAGTTTTTAATCACTTAATATACAATTTACGGATAGAGTTTTCAAGTCTTCAAGTATGTTTTTTCTTCTCTACATTTGGCCACTTTAAATATCAGTTTGCTCTTTTTTTGTTTGTTTACTTAATTGCTTATGTCCCTTCTAATTCTTTGCATACTTACAAAAATTTTAGATACTTGAATTGAGCTGCTACTGAAGTGCCTGAAAAGGAGTTGTTGTTAGGTGCCGTGGAGTCGGATCTGAGTCATAGTGACCCTCATAGAGTTTTCAATGGCTGATTGCTTTCAGGATTGCTTTGGGAGTGGATTGCCATATATTGTCCTTCTCCTCTTTTTGAGATATTGGAGATCTAACCTGCGTCAGAGAATGCGGAGCAGCACTCTACCAACTGAGCTAAAACCCAGCCCCATATGAAAAGGAGAGAGGAAAGAAAAACATAATTCAGACATAAAATAATTAACTACACAAGACAAAGTTACATTAGTCCTACAATCTTGTCATTGTTTTGTTTGCTAATTTGGGGGACTTCTTCCTGTATTTTTTATTCATTATGATCTTTGTAAGTTGTTTTTACAGAGATTTTATTTAAGCCCAACATTAGTGCTTTCACATTGCTTCTCAACATCAAAAATGCAACTGAAAGGAATCTAAAAAAGAAATGAGGTTTTCCTCCAGAAGAAAAATAGAACTTGTAAGAATGTATTTCTTTCCACCTCTTGGCTCTGACCTTAACTTAATCAGGCAGAAGACAACAGGAGAGGCAAAGGATGATCAAATTAATTTCAACTGAATGATTTTATTTAAAGGACTGAAATCTAACTTGAAGGACTTTTTGCTTGTGTCAATTTGATCAAAGGAGAAATAAAGCAAATATTCACATTAGTATTATCATTTACATAGCCTCTCCTATTGAAATTTGATGGGTGTTTAATTTTTAATCAAACATATTCTGCCATATATCATCAATTTCAGTAAAAATAAAGAACCCTGTGCATATTTTAAACTAAACTCAATTTTAAGACCAAGGATCTTGTGCTATAATATTAAATATTCTCTCTTGTTATATAATAATAATTGATCTTTGCCTACCATAAAAATGAAGACATCAGAGATTATACTATGGTCCATTGGTTTTAATGAACATTACAATAGTCTCAGTCACAATTTCAGGTTGCTTTATGGCCAGAATGTTCTGGATTTACTGTCAATGACTTCAACTGCTATTGATATACACCTAATAACAAAGATAAGTAGAAATGATTGGAACTAGAAATATGTTTCAAGCCCAGCATGATGGTGCATTCCTATAATCCCAGCAATTAGGGAGGCAGAGGCAGGAGGATAATAAGTTTGAGGCCAGAGTCAGCCTGTGTAACTTAGCAAAACCTTGTACCAAATTAAAAATAAAAAATGGGCTGGGGGTGTAGCTCCTTGTTGGTACACTCACCTAGCATGTGCAAGGCCCTGAGTTCAACTTGTAGTACTGCTAAATAAATAAATAGAAGTATGCTTCATGAGGAAAAGTGATAAGGGAGACCCTTTGTATCCTGATTCCCAGAATAAAGTTCCCACATGGTAAATTCAGAAAGAAATTTCTTAAGAAAGCTAGAGTATTTTTCATTAAGCCTTATAATCATGCACGAGATACTTGACAATTTAAAAATATATGTCAATAAGCATTTGCAACAATCTTCTCCTATCAGCTTTGAGAGTCCCAATTTCTTTTAACTTTGACACTCTTTACCAAGTACCTGAGAATCAAAAGTGCTGCAATCTGTCAAAAAACACTCTAATTTTATATTATAAAATTAAGGCGTGAACACAGTTCAAACTTATGGAAGAACTAAAACAAGGTTAGGATTTGACAAAGTCTATTGAAAAATATTGCTTAGTAAGAAAGTATCTCATATATTTCCCTTGGAGGAAATATTCCTGGGTTTATATAATTAACTGTCCTAAGCTTGATATTCAAGATGCATTACTATTTAATGGAAGTTGTATTGGTATCCACAACCAACTCATTATTTTGAATTACACTGGTACTTTTGATGAAAGGATTATGGGTATAGTTGAAATAATGCTTGCTTTGTTAGTAAGGCATTTTGATTTATTCATTTCACTGTGGAACAGTGTTTTTAATGACACATTATACTATCTCTTAGAAAAGCTAGGAAGAGACTGATTTGCCAGCTACAAGAAAACATAGACATGCTCAGCTCCAAAGATATATAGACCACAGGAAGTGCAAATGCAGAAGTCCATCCTGTGGATTATAACAAGGTTTCGAAACACAGAAGAATGAAGATTTTTATCATTTGCTAGCTACCACAGCTCAGGGAGTTCTCATCGTGGCAGGAAGATTCCAAGAAGATCAATTCATACATCACGGCTTTTCAAGGCTGTCATGTTTCCGAAGCTCCTATCTGGAAAGATTGATGCTGCTGCACTGCTCTTGATTCCCCACTGCTCTGTTTTTCTGCTGTCAGTTTGCACAACCAGGATGGCTAAAGGCAGGGTCAGTAACTGCATGACATAGTTCAGAGACCCTTTCTAAAACCAAACAGATTGTGTATGCCAGTTCTTTGGAACAATTTTTCTTCTCCTTCAAAGTCTTTAAATGCAGTATCACATAAATCTTACTTCCATACACCTTCATCTCATTTTCAAATCCAAGTGTCTAGGCTCAAGTGAAGAGCACATTTTTCTATAAATTTTATGAACTTATCTTTTTCCCACTTTGAAACAGAATTATACATAAGAGTGTGTCTCTTACACACACACACACACACGCACACACACACACACACCCAGAGCAACTACAGATTAGGGTAAAAAGAGGGAGTATTAACCATTGAAATACTTATGATGTGGAGCCAGTGTCTACCTCATCAGGTTTTCAAGAACAAGACTAAGAAACTAAAATACTATCTATTGCTCCAGTGATAGCATATATAATTTTGTGTGTATGTATGTATGGTGCTATGGAATGTACCCAGGGCCTCAGGTTAGGCAAGTGTTCTACCACTGAGCTACATCCCCAGGCCCCTTCTTTTAATTTTTATTTTGAGACAAGGTCTCACAGAATTGCACAGGCTGGCTCTGGCCTCTAATTTGTGATCATCCTGCCTCAGCTTCCCAAGTAGCTGGGATTACAGGGGTGTACCACTGCACTCAGCAGCATACTTAGGTTCTTAATGTCTAGCCTGGTATTTAGTTCAGTTGGTAGAGCACTGCTCTGAAGTCTCTAAGGTCCTGAGTTTGAATCCCAGCACCGCAAAATGGGAGAAGGACATGGCAACCCACTCCCAAGGCAATCCTGAAACAGTCAGCCATTGAAAACCCTATGAGGGTCACTATGAGTCCGACTCAATTCGATGGCACTTAACAAAAACAACAACAACAATGTCTAGGCAGGTGCTACCTATGTAAACTTTTAAAGTTTGCTTGGTTCTTTACTTATTATACACTATATTTCCATCTTTTCATTTTTGGATTATTTTTAGCCATGCTAAAAACTGTCCTTAGTCATTCATTAATTTATTCTACATAAAATTTTTACACACCTATTGGATGCAAGACACTATCCTATGCATGAATGATATAAGGATGCACAAAATAACTGTGGTTTGTGCTACCATAGATTTTATACTGTAATTGATAAGTAATACATGAGACAAATAATCTGCTAGCAGCATTTATGACAACTAATTCTGAGGTTGCCAAAGATCCTCTGACAATTTAAACCAATAACCTGACTTTGTTTAAGTCAAAGAAATACTTGCTGCAGGAGGCAAAATGTGAACTGAGATTTGAAGGATGACCAAAACATTTATCTTTATTTTTTGGCAATTGGCAATTAATCTGTTATCATTGTGAAGCATTGTTCCAATATAATTTGTGTTTCTGAGACCTTGAAGGTTATTGTGTTAGACTTTTCATCACTGTGACAAAATACCTGATAGAAACAACTTACAGGAAGAAGAATTTATTTTGGTTTACAGTTTCGGAGGTTACAGTTCAAGGTTGGGTGGATCTATTTTCTTTGAGCCTGAGTTGAGACAGAATATCATAGCAGTGAGAGTGAGTGGCGGAGGCTGGGAAGAGAGAAGAGAGGAGAGAGAGAGAGAGAAGAGACAGAGAGAGAGAGAGAGAGAGAGAGAGAGCAATGGGGGAAGGGAAGAGAGGGGAGCCTAGGACAGGGCACCCCCACCCCAGTGATCTATTTCCTCTAACTAAGACTCAGAGTTCCACTAACTCCCAGGAGTCTATTTTGCTTTTGAATCCATCAATGGATTAAACTACTGATTTCATCAGAACCCTCATGGTCTAATTGTTTCAGAAAATGCCTTCACAGATACATCCCACATGTGTGCTTTAGCAATCTCCTGGATGTCCTTCTCACAACAAATTATGGATAACACTTCGGAAAATGGGAATACCAGAACACCTAATTGTGCTCATGAGAAATCTGTACATGAACCAGGAGGCAGTTGTTCGAATAGAACAAGGAAACACTGAGTGGTTTAAAGTTGAGAAAGGTGTGCGTCAGGGCTGTATACTTTCACCCTATCTCTTCAATTTATACGCTGAGCAA